>CAUYTI010109712.1:0-18624 GCA_963575145.1 Galago senegalensis | reverse complement strand
GTCCCAGCTACTTGGGAGGCGGAGGCAAGAGACTCGCTTGAGCCCAGGAGTTGGAGGTTGCTGTGAGCTGTAATGCCACGGCACTCTACCCAGGGGGACAGCTTGAGGCTCTGTCTCAAAAAAAAAAAAAAAAAAAGAGTTATCTATGTTAAGAAAAACTTCTAAACCTGACTAAAGATTACATTGTTGTATAATTTTACCCATTGTTATACTAAGTAAATGTCAAAGAATGGTGTTTTTTCATTGATTGGGGGGGCTTATCTATATTTTATTTGGCTGTACTCTGCGTAATTGGTGACATTATTTAACTTCCAATATAACATGTTACATTACTATGCAATAGTAATGTAATTTTTAGTCAAGTTTATTAGTTTCTCTTCATACAGGTAACTTCAAGAACTATAACACTTTGGTGGGAAGTAAAAGACTATTATTAATACTTTATTGAGGACTGGACTGACTCTGATGCTGAGTAATACAAATGTTTATAGGAAAATAAGCTAGAAGTTTTCTTTTTTTTTTTTTTTTTTTTTTTTTAATTAGACAGAGCCTCAAGCTGTCCCCCTGGATAGAGTGCCGTGGCATTACAGCTCACAGCAACCTCCACCTCCTGGGCTCTAGCGAGTCTCTTGCCTCCGCCTCCCAAGTAGCTGGGACCACAGGCGCCCGCCACAACGCCAGGCTATTTTTTGGTTGCAGCCATCATTGTTGTTTGGCCGGTCCTGGCTGGGGATTCGAACCTGCCACCTTAGGTGTACGTGGCTGGCGCCTTAGCCGGTTGAGCTATAGGCGCGGAGCCGCTAGAAGTTTTCTTCACTTTACCATGATCTATATTTACTATACTTCACAACTTCTCTAAAAACAGAATTAGCACAATAATCCTACCACTTTGTAATAACAGACACCATCAAGGGCTTATTCTTTACCAGGTATTAGGTTACACAATTACATGGAATAGCACTTAGGCTGGGTGTGGTTGCTCACACCTCTAATCCTAGCACTTTGAGAGGCTGAGGTGGGAAAATCACTTAAGGCCAGAAGTTTAAGACAAGCCTAAGCAATAGCTGAGAACCAATCTCTACAAAACGTTAGAAAAACTAGCCAGCATTGTAGCACATGCCTGTACTGAAGTAGCAAGATTGCTTGAGCCCAGGCGTTCGAGGTTACAGTGACTTATGATGATGCCACCACACTCTAGCCTAGGCAACAGAGTGAGACCCTGTCTTTAAAAAAAACAAAACACTTATCCCCTTAAATCAATGAGAATGATATCATCCACCATTTTAAGGATGATGAAACTGAAAAAGAAATGAAGTAACATACCCATAGTCACATGGGTAGGAAGTAAGAAAGTATTCCAATTAGGAGGCAAACTCAAATATATCTACTTCTTAGGATTTTGCTCTTTTCCATGACACTATCTTAGAGTTCATTATATATATATAATTTTAAAAAAAAATTTTTTTCTTTGAGTCAGAGTCTCACTATGTTGCCCTCAGCAGAGTACCCTGGCATCATAGCTAACAGCAACCTCAAACTCTTGTGCTTAAAGTGATTCTCTTGCCTCAGCCTCCCAAGTAGCTGGGGCTATGAGTTTTATTATATCTTAAATTAAAATTATCTAATTTCTTAGTATAATTTTTTAAATCTAGGACTTCTTTCAGATATTTTATATCCTTTATACTTTCATTGATATTTGCTTATTTACAGAAGAAATAAGCATTCATTTAAAACGGTAACTATATAGAAAACCATAAAATAGGAAATTAGAATCTCTTTTCAGAGCTAAGGAATAAGCCGTTTATTACCTTTTCAAACATTTTCCTATACATACATAGACATATTACTTGACACAAATGAGATCATGCTATAAATGCTAATTATAAATTATCTTTTTAACCTAATAAGACATATTTATATCTCAATTTTAGCTCTATCACAATTTTTTCAAAATTACTACACAGAATTCCATTGTATGGGTATAACATAATTAGTTTAAACAATGCACTTACCAATTAATGTTTATTTAGATTATTGTTTTACTTAATGATTGCCTGGTTATTATTATTTGGTCATTCAGTAAGTTGATCCTTCATGGAACTGGCTTCTGGGAAACTGACTTCCAATGAACTTACATAAAAAGCTATGTTGTACATCATAGCTAATTCCCAAAGTACTTTTTCTAGTCAAAGTACATTCCATCTAACTTTGCAAGTAGCATTCCCAGCAATCTCTCTAACCTGAGGTCACACAGAGCTAGCTGGTGATGAGTATATCTAAAATTTGTCACTCTTAACTGCTAGGTAAGCCACTTTACCTCTTTGTATTATCTCATTGGCTCAATTGTGGCTAGAAAATCTGCTCTATCAACCAAATAGATTATTGTGAAGATCAAATATACTTTGAAAAGTTAAAACTGAAAAAGGTGGCTCGGGGCCTGTGGCTCAAGCTGCTAAGGCGCCAGCCACATACACCTAAGGTGGAGGGTTCGAATCCCCAGCCCCAGCCCGCCAAACAACAATGATGGCTGCAATCAAAAAATGGCCAGGCGTTGTGGCGGGCGCCTGTAGTCCCAGCTACTTGGGAGGCTGAGGCAGGAGACTCGCTTGAGCCCAAGAGTTGGAGGTTGCTGTGAGCTGTGATGCCACGGCACTCTACCCAGGGGGATAGCTTAAGGCTCCATCCCAAAAAAAAAAAAAAAAACTGAAAAAGGTTATACAAATAAGTAAGTAGTGGTATTTTCAAAAAATTCTCTTAGCAAATAAAAAGGATAATAAAAAATTACCTAAGTTTAGAAATTTATTTAAAATACCCAATAAATTTAATGTTTTATATTTTAATCATCCTTAATATGTAAAACATTTAAGGTAAATCACAGATAGTATGTTAAGGGATTTATACTGTAATATCCTATCAGTTAAATTTTTATTTCAATCACCTTTAATGAGCTAAACATTTTGGCTATGCTATATAAATAAGTATATGTTTTTGTTTATTTTTTTTTCCAGAGAAGAGAAGCTCTTTATGAAAGATTCAAATGTTGTAGAAAAATATCAAAGTAGGTCTCTCTCTCCAGAGACAATCACTACGAATAATTTCTTATGTACTCTCCCAAATATTTTCCATTTAAACAAATAAAACATATATATTTATTTTTTAAATGCAAAAGGAACACTATATACATTTTCTGCCACTTTCTTTTACTTAACATAATAACTTTCTTTTACTTAACATAATAACATCTTTCCATATCAGTACATATAGATATGACCACGGTATTTTAGAAAGGAAATTCTGTAAAAATCTATAAACAAACCTATGTTGGATGCACCACCTACAGAATTCACTCTTGACTCCATCAGGAATGTTGATTTTAACTGTCAGGATCTTCAAATTTTCTCCACGATTAATTGCCAGAATCTGAGTGCAAACATATATGACAAAGACTAATAATCCACAAGTACATAAATGATAAATTTAACCAGTCAATATTTTTGAAACAAATCAGGTAGCTATCTAGTCAAGACCTATGCCAATGTTTTACTCATTTAATTACCAAGAACATATCCAAAATAATAATTTGTTTACATTTTTTTCAAATAACTTACCTCTCTCATAATAAAAACTGTAATATCCTTTTTGAGAATAAAATACAGGTACAAAACCTATTTACCACATTCATAAGAACAGAATTTGGTGATCTAAAATCTCATTTCAGATTCTACCCATTTAAAATTTTTAACCATCTGGAGTTGAAAGATGTATTTTTTATAAATGTAAAAAAGATAATTTGTGTTGAGATAAATACAAACATGCAAAATCCTACATGAAATATTTAATAGCTACCAATTGCTACAATTGAGCACTTACTAATTATAGGGTCCATCTAAGCACCTTAAGTACCTTAAGTATGATTATCTCAAGTAATCATATAGCCTCCAGTGATGTCTGTATTACCATCTTCATTTTATATAATAATTTATGTGACACTAACTGGTACTGAATCACAAAGGCAGCAGGTAGCAAAGGAGGAAATTAAACTCAGATCAACCATGCTATTAAATATATTATATTAAAAGGAAAATATACTTTAAAGAAGTATAAACATAACCAAGAAAAGAAATGATAAATAATAGGGTAAAAATTAATTAGAATAGGAAAATAGAGAATATTAACAAAATTAAAAGTTCATTCTTTGAATATATATCAACAAAATGCTAGACTAACCAAGAAAAAAAGAGAAAACACTTAAACTACCAAAATCAAGAACAAAAGAGAGACCATTACTATGGACCTCATAAGAATAAAGAGGATCATAGGAAAATACTATGAACAACTGTATGCCAAATTATATAACAGCTATGGACAAATGACTAACCCAACTACCTAAATCAAATCCAAAAAAATAGAAAACCTAACAGATCTATGGCAAGTAAAGATACAGAATTAACAATTTTAAATTTCCCCACAAAATAATTTTCATGCCCAGCTAGTTCTAGCATCAAAGTCCACCAAACATTTAAAAAATAGTGAATATCAACTCTCCACAAACTTTTATGGGAAAAGTTCCCAATACCTTCTTTGAGGTCAGTATTATCCTGATATGAAAACCAGATAAGATGTCCCCAAAAAAACTAGACTAATATCGCCTATGAATACAGATTTAATAATCTTTAATATTAGCAAACCAAATCCAGAAAACACATAAAAAGAATTATATACCAGAATCAAGAAGAGTTTAGAATGCTTGACTGATTTAACTATAAAACAGTGGATGATGGGCTCGGTGCCTATAGCTCAACTGGCTAAGGCGCCAGCCACGTACAACTAAGGTGGCGGGTTCGAATCCCCAGCCGGGACCCGCCAAACAACAATGACGGCTGCAACCAAAAAATAGCCAGGCGTTGTGGCGGGCGCCTGTGGTCCCAGCTACTTGGGAGGCGAAGGCAGGAGACTCACTTGACCCCAGGAGTTGGAGGTTGCTGTGAGCTGTAATGCCATGGCACTCTACCCAGGGGGAAAGCTTGAAGCTCTGTCTCAAAAAAAAAAAAACAGTGGATGATGTCATCAAAGTATTAAAAGAAGGAAAAAAAACTGTCAACCAAAAGTTCTATATCCAGAAAAATTATCCTTCAAAAATAAAGGAAATGTTTAATGGGTACAGAGTTTCAGTTTTATAAGATGAAAAAGATCTAGAGTGTGGTTATACCACAACGTGACTATCTACGCTTAATATTATTGAATTATACACTTAAGAATGCCTAAGATTGTATATCTTATGTTATGTGCATATTATAATTTAAGCATGGTTTTTCAGAAAAACAAAACCTAGAGATATTGTCATTGTAGACCTGCCTTATATAAAATACTACAGGAAGTTCCTCTAAGCTTAAATGAAAGAACACTAGGCAGTAACTAAAGGACACACAAAGAAATAAAGAATACTGGTAAGAGTACTATATATGTAAATATAAAAGTCAGCATTAATGTATTTTTGGTTTGTAATTTTTTTTGTTCCTATGTGATTTAAAAGCCACATTTCACAATGTAGATACAGTCTATAACTTAATTAGGAAAAAAATTAGTGAACTACAAAATGAAATTAAAAGACTGAGATACAATAAATCTGGTTTATACGACCAAATAAGATTTCTCATACTTTATTCTAAATCAGGTATCTCTGATTTCTATTTCACCTGGAAGAGATGCAGAATTGATCTCAAATTCTACCAAATGGGAAGCAGGAGCAGGAAAGAGCACCAGTCAGTAGTCAAGATACATATCTGAGTCATTATACGGTCAGCTCTGCTAATAATTTTCAGTGTCAGATACTAACTTTTCCAAGTCTATAGCTCCCAATTTGTGAAATGAAAGCACACTGACAATTTATGTAAAGAAAAAAAGAAAATAGTTGACATAAAATTCCTTAAATCCTTAGTAAATAGAGTAGCAGCAAATGCAAACTATTATTACTACAATACTATTGTCAACGTGCACAAGCAGTTTCCTTAATTACCTGATGATGCTGGATGTTTCTTATGTTGCATGAAAAATTCTGGTAGAGAAGAAACTTATCAACATCTTTCTCATTTACCTTTTTGGAGGACACTTTTGCCAGAGATGACTGGATACAAATACCTCTACTTTGGCATCTGTTCAAACACGCAAATGTTCAAAAAAACAGGCAGTTATTAATATGTGCTTTAGTAAAGAAACACATTACGTGGAAATAAGGATAACAAAAAAATTAAGCTATTACCAAATGAGATTTCTTTTAATGATGTCCAACTATGAAAATGATGTTACTGACTCATCAAAACAGGACTCTGCCTATTCATGCTAGGATAGGTCCTACAAATCTATTTAAACATCAACTCAATCTTCCCATTAAATGTGCAATGAATTCAGAAAACACATGCAGTTATGCAAGAGAACAAAACTATCTGTAAAAGTCAGACCAAAACTCTAATCTAAATATCATCCTTTTTAACCACTAAGGCAGTGACAGTCAATTAAAAACTAAAAAGAAGAAAAACAAAAGGATGTGTCACAACAGCTTCCAGTAACAATTTATAAAACAGAACCAAATATCAGCAGCATAATTATTTATATAAACATTTTAAAACCTGAGCAATTCTCCTATTTCAACTCATTCCTGCTGGAGCCACTGAGAAAAAAGAAAAGTTCTCTCTAGTATTCACAAAAACCTTGAGAAGCAACAGTAGTCCAATGAGTCATTTCCACTTTCCCTCTCCTCTAATATAGCTCACACAACTAGAGATGCAGAGACAGAGAGAGGAAGAGCAGACCTCTGGCAGAAGCCTGTCTTCTCTCCTGATACAGAGCATAAAAAGAAAGAAAAAACCACAAAAATAGAGTTTTAAATTAATGTCTTTTTTAAATGAAGCATAAAACCCATAAGCCCAAGTATGCTCTAGGTCAAAGAGCTTTTACTTTTTTCTTTTTGTGAGGCAGAGGCCCAGTTTGTCACCCTCAATAGAGTGCTGTCGCATCATAGCTCACAGCAACCTCAAACTCTTGGACTCAAGCAATTCTCTTGCACTGTCTTTTAGAGACAGAGGTCTCACTCTTGCTCAGGCTGGTCTCAAACTCCTAAGCTCAGGCAATCCACTCACCTCAGCCTCCCAGAGTGCTAGGATTATAGACATGAGAACCACTCACCCGGCCTAGGGCAAAGAGCTTTAATCTCCTATAAATTGGACCTGTGGCTTGGCGCCTGTGGCTCAAGTGACTAAGGCACTGCCAGGGACATACACCTAAGGTAACAGGTTTGAATCCAGCCCAGGCCCACCAAAAACAACAACGATGGCTGCAACCAAAAAATAGCCAGGCGTTGTGGCTGGCGCCTATGGTCCCAGCTACTTGGGAGGCTGAGGCAGAAGACTCGCTTGAGCCCAGGAGTTGGAGGTTGCTGTGAGCTGTGATGCCACGGCACTCTACCCAGGGGGACAGCTTGAAGCTCTGTCTCAAAAAAAAAAAAAAAAATTGGACCTGTGATGCAATAGATAAGTTGGTCTCCTCAACAGCTAAAATTCATTCGAGGTCAACACTTTTATCCAGACCTGGTATTATTTTAAATACATCCTCAAGTCAACCTAATTACTGTTAGACACCATAAACGAGTTATTATAAAATCAAGCATAAATCACAGCATGTTTAAAAAGCAACAGCACCCACTCTAAATGAACATGAATCGATCTCAACCACATACTGTGTAATGCAGTGATTTTTACACTGTGTTCATCAGAGCCTTTCACTGAGGTACCTCAGGGTAAGGAGGATGAGTAGGCATAGTTCCAGGCTCCCTGCCCAGAATTCAATTAAAACTTTACTTTTATCTGTTTTATGTATTAAGAGTCTATTGTTTGAACAAAAAGTTCCACTACTATAAAAAAAAGTTTTTAATAAACCCTGATGTTAGCACTAAGCATGTGACCATCAACAGTAGGAGTTCACAAAGCAGAAAACTCCCTACAAGTTACTTACAATGTTCGAATAAAATCAAGTGTCTCTTTGTCTTTAGCAATCATGTCTGCTAAAATATGCTGCACTCCTATTTCAATATCCTGGAGTGATGAAAGCCCTTTAGGAGAAAGGTAAGAGGGAAAACAAAAACAAAAAATATAAGATTGGTTTTAAATTCTGTAATTAAATCACAATAAATTATTTCAGTCAAAATATAATCTTAAATTGACAGTCTTAAAACAGAAAAGTACAGTAGCAGTAACTGCTTCCCTCTGTAACAGAAAAAGATCTCCAAAAACAATGATACAGGCCTTTTATATACTATTGTCTAGTGGTAAAAATGTAGCTCTAGAGTGAGCTGCCTGGTCTAATCTGTTTCCCCTACTTACCAAGTGTGAGACCCTGGGCAAGTTACTTGACTTCCTTGTGCCTTCCTTTATAGTTACTTTTCTTTAAAAATGGGATAATAATAATAGTACATCCTTCACGAAGTAGTTGCAGAAATTAAAGTTGTTATGAGAAACATGTATTAATAGAGCCATATCCCAAGATATATTATTCCATTTGTTATAAAAATCCTCCTTTACAATAAGTTTTATTAACTTCCTATTTTGGATTATGGGGCATTTATTCACATTTTTCCTTTTTTTTTTTTTTTTGAGATAGAATCTTACTTTGTCACCATTGGTAGAGTGCTATGACATCATAGCTCACAGCAACCTCCAACTCTTGGACTTAGGTGATTCTCTTGCCACAGCCTCCCAAGTAGTTGGGACAACAGGCACCCGTAACAACGCCTGGTATTTTTTTGTTGCAGTTTGGCTAAGCCGGGTCCGCCACCCTTGGTATATTAGTCCGGCACCCTGCCGACTGAGCCACAAGTGCCACTCTTTATTCACATTTTCAATTGACTCATTTGAATTTCATAAATCTCATTAGCACAAAACAAGAGCTATCATGCAGTTGTTCATCTTCATAATTAAGATTTGTCTACAAATGGGGCATTAAGTTCTTTGTAAGAGCTTCCAGCTTGCTAATTTACAGCCATGAGTCTTGTACACTACAATCCCTGTGATACCAACTTAAGACATAGAGAGACTGAAGCAATTAACTGAGAAAATGACATGAAGGCTGTGTTGGCCACTTTGATGGAAGTATTTCGGATTGCGTGTGAAAGCCCCACACTGTACCCCAGAAGTGCACTAATGTACATAGTTAACATTCAATGAAAAAATTAAAAAAAAAAAAGACATAGAGAGAGAACATTTGTATTGCTTCTTTTCATTTCCATTGTCCTCAATGTTCTATGAGCATTAAAGCTTTTCATTTTTTTTGCATAAAAACTTGAATTATATGAGCACTGTGCATCACATGTATGTTTTTCTGGGAGTACAGTTTTCCTGTGAGTAACAGGTACAAGAGCCAAAGAGAACAGAAGAACAGATTTTTTTTTTAAGACAGTCTCAAGCTGTCACCCTGATACAGAGCTGTAGCATCACAGCTCACAGCAACCTCAAACTCTTGGACTCAAGCGATTCTCTTGCCTCAGCTTCCCAAGGTCCTCATTCTCTGTGCCTCAGCTGGGACCACAGGTGCCCACCACAACACTGGGCTATTTTTTATTGTTGTTGTTGTTGCAGTTATCATTGTTGTTTTAGCTGGCCCAGGCTGGCGCCCTACCCACTGAGCTACAGGCACCTCTGAGAACATATTTATTATGGCATAGTTAATAAACACAAATGCCTAACTTTGGTTGCGTTATGATAGCTAATGTTAGCTACGGAAATACTGTGTTTTACAATTAACACTTGAACAACATGGGTTTGAATTGCACAGGCCCACTTATATAAGGTTGTTTTCGGTAAGTTACACCAAGTGTTTCCTTTTCCCTCTTTCGCCCCTTTGGCCTCTGCAAGACAGCAAGATCAACCCCTCTTCTTTCTCCTCCTCCTCAGCCTACTCAAGGGAGACGATGAGGATAAAGACTTTTATGATGATCCACTTCTACTCATTGAACAGGAAACGTATTTTCCCTTCAGTATGATTTTCTTACTAACATTTGCTTTGCTCTAGTTTACTTTATTATAAGAATACAGAATAGGATAGTGACACAAAAAATATGTGTTAGCTGGCTGTTTATGTTATCAGTAAGGCTTCAAGTCAACAGTAGGCTACTGGTGGTTAAGATCTGGGGGGAAATAAAATGTTGTATTTAGGTGCAAGGGGTTGCACCTAAAAAAAAAAAAAAAAAAATAGTAATAGAATTGAAGGCGATCATGAGTTATGGTACAACATAAAAAAGAGGAAAGAGAGGAAGGAAAAACATTCCAAATAAACTTTATTTCTTTTTTTTTTTGAAACAGAGCCTCAAGCTGTTCCCCTGGGTAGAGTGCCATGGCATCACAGCTCACAGCAACCTCCAACTCCTGGGCTCAAGAGAGTCTCCTGCCTCCGCCTCCCAAGTAGCTGGGACCGCAGGCACCCGCCACAATGCCCGGCTATTTTTTGGCTGCAGCCATCATTGTTGTTTGGCGGGCCTCGAACCTGCCACCTTAGGTGTCATTGTCATTGTTGTTTGGCGGGTCTGGGCTGGGGATTCGAACCCTCCACCTTAGGTGTACGTGGCTGGCGCCTTAGCCGGTTGAGCTATAGGCGCCAAGCCATTTTTTTTTTTTTGAGACAGAGCCTCAAGCTGTCACCCTGGGTAGAGTGCTATGGCATTATAACTCACAGCAACCTCCAACTCCTGGGCTCAAGCAAGTCTCCTGCCTCTGCCTCCCAAGTAGCTGGGACCACAGGCGCCCACCACAACGCCCGGCTATTTTTTTGTTGCAGCCATCATTGTTGATTGGCGGGCCTCGAACCCGCCACCTTAGGTGTATGTGGCTGGTGCCTTAGCCGCTTGAGCCACAGGCGCCAAACCCCAAATAAACTTTTAAACTTTAAAAAGCAATAAATAGCTTATCTGAAATTAATTCTACTTCTTCTATACTTTTAATCAAGATAAAAGAAAAGAGAAAGTAAAGGAAACAGAAAGTCCTAATATATTTGCTAGCATAGTTCTACTGCAACTGTGGAGAACCATGAACTAGTGGAAGTATCACCAAGTTTCCATCATCATGTATTCCTGGAGCATTACTATTTATGACAATCCAAAAAGATATGGCTATCAAAAACCAAGCCAGTAGGAACTCAGAATGGGTGAGAACTCAGGACACCTTTGTACCAAAGGTAGTAGAAAGTAGAAGGAAAAGGAAATAAA
The DNA here is from genome assembly GCA_963575145.1 of Galago senegalensis. Classification (NCBI taxonomy): domain Eukaryota; kingdom Metazoa; phylum Chordata; class Mammalia; order Primates; family Galagidae; genus Galago; species Galago senegalensis. The sequence continues at coordinate 7,376 of CAUYTI010109712.1, read as the reverse complement.
CCGTAAGAAAAATAAAAACAAAAACAGTCAATAAACCTTTGTACATCTAACATTCTGAAAGTTCTTTTTTTTTTTTTTTTGAGACAAAGCCTCAAGCTGTCCCCCTGGGTAGAGTGCTGTAGCATCACAGCTCACAGCAACCTCCAACTGCTGGGCTCAAGTGAGTCTTCTGCCTCAGCCTCCCAAGTAGCTGGGACCACAGGTGGCTGCCACAAGGCCCGGCTATTTTTTTGGTTATAGCCATCACTGTTGTTTGGCAGGCCCGGGCTGGATTCAAACCTGCCACCTTGGGTGTATGTGGCTGGCACCTTAGCCACTTGAGCCACAGGCGCTGAGCCCATTCTGAAAGTTCTAATAAAACATACCATGACTGGGCACAGATAGCTCTTACTAGTATTAACCTTAATCTTCAGCTGTACAATCTCTCAGCTATTATTAAAATATTAAATGCTAGAACCATTTAGAAATCTAATTATAAATACACATCAAGAAATTAATGGCCCTACACCCATACTTCAGTGGTTAGAGTGCTGGCCACATGCACTGGAGCTAGTGGGTTCAAACCCAGCCCAGGCCTACTAAAACAACAACTACAACCAAAAAAATAGCCAGGCGTTGGAGCGAACACCTATAGTCCCAGCTACTTGAGATACTGAGGCAAGAGAAGTGCCTAAGCCTAAGAGGTTGAGGTTGCTGTGAGCTGTCAAGCCATAGCACTCTACCAAAAGTGACATAGAGCACCAACTCTACCAAAGGTGACATAGTGAGACTCTGTCTTAAAAAAAAAAAAACAGGTTCAGCGCCTATAGCTCAACCAGCTAAGGCACCAGCCATGTACACCTAAGGTGGCGGGTTCGAATCCCCAGCCCAGACCCGCCAAACAACAATGGCAGCTGCAACCAAAAAATACCCGGGCGTTGTGGCGGGCGCCTGTGGTCCCAGCTACTTGGGAGGCTGAGGCAGGAGACTCGCTTGAGCCCAGGAGTTGCAGGTTGCTGTGAGCTGTAATGCCATGGCACTCTACCCAGGGGGACAGCTTGAGGCTCTGTCTCAAAAAAAAAAAAAAAATTAAATTTGAATTATACATATTTCAACCCATCTCTTAATTCAAATAACCCTATTTTGCTTTCTTTTCATTATTGCTCAAACATGGAGATGCATGTGTGTTTGAGTATAAACAGCTATTTGTATTATACAGGCATCCCTAATTCAATTTTTTTTAAATCACAACTTCATATTTGCTGGATAAAACAAAAATAGGCTTTGGTGTGCTATGATTTTTCTAGTTTAGTACATACTGTGGATGTTATCAGAAACTGTCCCCTATAAATATTTGTATCTTACAGCCTAAAGAACCAACAGAAGCACAAAAGAAACTATAGAAAGGAGAAGGTGAATGGGGCAAGAGGATACAAAGTTGCAATCATATAGGGTGGTTAAGACTAGAGCACCAACATACAGCATGACTACAGTTAATATTGTACTATACACTAGAAATTTACCAAAAGAGTAGATTACTGAGGCTCGGCGCCTGTGGCTCAAGTGGCTAAGGCGCCGGCCACATACACCTAAGGTGACAGGTTTAAATCCAACCCAGGCCCGCCAAACAATGATGGCTGCAACCAAAAAAAGTAGCCGGGCATTGTGGCAAGCACCTGTGGTCCCAGCTACTTGGGAGGCTGAGGCAGAAGACTCACTTGAGCCCAGGAGTTGGAGGTTGCTGTGAGCTATGATGCAACAGCACTCTAACCAGGGTGATAGCTTGAGGCTCTGTCTTAAAAATAAAAAAGTGTAGATTACTGGTACTTCTACCACTGGAAAAAAGGTAACTATGTGAGATAATGGACATGTTAATTTGCTTGATTATCATGTACAGTATTCCTTAACTATAGTATTCATTTCACTATATATATCAAAATATTATGCTGGACATGGTCTTCTTTTTAAAAGAGTGGATATCACCATAGCATCAATCCCCTCACTCAATGCTAATAGAGAACTCCTAAACAAAGTCACCCTTACCCGGAAAGTTCTCACTCAAAGGTTCACTTTGACAATAAAACCAATACATCTTGGCATATATCAGTTGTCATTTTCCTTAGAAAACATTTTTTCTTAGACTCTCCCTTTCTCTCTCACTCTCATTCTCTCTTGTGCATGCACACACACACAAAAAAAATCTAAAGATGCACTTGGAAGTAAATGTCACAAAAAAGACACTTTACTCCTAGTGAAAAACGTGGGAGCAGAGCTTCACTTTCACTTCATGGATGTCAAAATTGTTGAAATTCTATTTAAAAGACTAGATATGATTTTTATAATTGAACAAATTTTAAGAAATGAAAGCCTGAAAGACAATATAGAGAATCTTTACAACTTTGGCATATTAAAAGATTTCCTTAAAAAGAGAGCAATTATCTTAAAAAATTAATAAATTTTAACTTTAATACAACCAAAACCTTCAATTTACCAAGAAATGACATAAAGAAAATGGAAGGACAAATTATGATCTGGGAGAAAAGATTTGCAACACACCTAGATGACAAAAAAATACTTACAAATTAATAAAAGAGACACAACACAATAGGAAAATGTGCAAAGGAGGCACTTGAAAAGAGGAGAGCTAGGTGGCTTAGCAATAGGTATATCGAGTTTTATTTTATTTATTATTTATATGCTACAATATCCTTTTATATAGTCATTACTTAATGAAACAACTTTTTAACATAAGTTTTTAAATTAAAAAAAAAAAAAACAGAAACAAAGATGCTCTCCTGATCTCTGCAAATAAAGCTGGTACCTTTAACACCGGGTTTAATGTGAGATGGCAGATTGAGCTGCCCTGGATTCTCAAGTAGTGTCCTGGCTGCTCCTTCTAATCCCAACTGTTTTGCTCTCTGTGCTTTGGTGCCTTTGCTCCCAGTTTTATACGGAGCAGACTAGGGAAAAAAGGCAGAAAACATATCATATGGTTCAGTTTTAAAAAGTAAAAGTTAACACTAGGATACCAAATTAGAGGACACGCTGAGAATACTAAATACATCCTTTTCTCCTACTTCAGAGGTGAAGTAATATTAACTAGATACTACATTCACTGTATGTAAATAATGTATCCCTTACCTTATCCTTCATGCTTTTCTATGTGGTTTCACACATCTTAGAAACTCACTGTCTAGATGCCATGGTCCTCTTCTTAACTCCAGCAAACTCCTCTAAAAACTGTCTACACACAATGCTTCTACTTTTTAATCCACATTCACTCCTCAACCTGCTGTCACCTGGCTTCTCTTCTCATACACCTTGCTGAAAGTGGTACCACAAAGATCCACATTGATCTCCTAATTACCAAATATAAATTTTTTTTATTGACCTACTCATCCCTCAAGCTCTTCTCAGGTGAATTTCTCCATTCTCATGGTTTCAAATATCAACCCCAGGCTGAACACACATCATGGTCTCCAATTCAGCCTTCTTTCTTAAGCTTAGCATTTGTATTATCTACTTTCCTTCCCTACTAGACTGAGAATTCCTTGAGGATACTGTAAAGATATGTATTTATTCACCTCCATAAACTCAAGTGTCCAGCACAAAAAAAAAAAAGGCACTCCATAAACATCTACTGAATAAATATTTTGTTGAATTAAATATGGTGGCTAATAACTTTATCTTTTTATTTCTTGGTCATTTTTAACTACAAGAAGACCCAAATCATAATATATTCGGGTAATATGTAAGAAGATAAAAAAGGGTAACTTACCACATGTTCTAATTCTTCAAAAGTTTTACAGCTCAGTAAAGCTTTTAACAAGCACTCAGACATCTTCCCCTCTTTCTTTATTTTCTGGATTGTACTATGAACCTTCTTTGCAACTGCCCTGAAAATAAAAACTTTTGTAACATATGAGACTTACATATCAAAACTTTCTTTTTGAAGCAATCTCAAACTTAACAGAAAAGTTGCAAATAAAGTAAAAAGAACCCCTTTCTTCTCTGATCCATTTGAGAATAAGTTAACAATACCACCAAATACTTCAGGATGCATTTCCTATAAACATGACTCTTCTTCTACATAACCACAATATAACCATCAATATCAGGTAATTAATACTGATATACTAGTACCATGTAATCTTCAGACTTCATTCAAGTTTCACTAATTGTCCAAATAATGTCCTTTACATAAGATTCAGATCAGAATTATGGGTTGCATATAGCTGTGTATAGTTTTCTTCAAAGCAAAACAGTATTTCAGTCATTGATTTTCAATGTCTTAATATTTCTGACTACTACGAGATGGTTATTTTGTAAATGTTCCACAGTTTGGGTTTCTCCAATGTTTCCCTAAAACTAAATTCAGATGATGCATCCTTAGCAGGAATATAGCGTTAAGTAACACTTGGTTCTCACTACATCCTATCAGGTGGCAAACCACCTTTCTGCCAATACACGCCCACGCTATGTAGAAACACAACAGCAGAGGCACTCCATACACCCCAAAATAAGCAAAATAGAAGTGACTTTCTCCATCAGAAAAGGACTATATCCAGATTACAATACTTCAAAGAAGTAAAACACTAGAACTTTCAAAATATACTGTCATTCGCTTCTTCACGTTTCTCCTCATTGGCTTACCCTTTTCCCCTTACCCCAGGTTGATCCTTTCCCTCTTACCGTAGCTCGTCCAGTGTTTGTCGAACTTCTCTCAAAGTATCAGCATCAAGATTATTAATGAGCTCTTTTCGATAACGTATAATGAAGGGAATTGTGTTATCATCATTAAAGAGACGAATGATATTGGCACAAACCCAAATTTGAATATTAGTTCTCTCAGATAAAACCTGTAAATCAAAGACATTCAGGGATTTAAAATGCTAAATATTAATTATCTACATTATAAAATATAATTTACAATTCAGTGTCAAATAACATCCTCTAGTCCTAAGAAATTACTTGCTACAGTTTTATAGAAAAGAAAACTCTATAAAGTACATACATGTATTGATAATCATAATGGCAAAATTGTCTTTTCACCAATCCAGTAAAATCCAATCATTCAAATTCCACAGTGTTCAAGGAGAGCACTTTGCAATTATGCAGTGATGCACTTTTCACCTCTTAGACTGACAACAAAGATCAAGGAGTTGATAACTCATCACGTCACCATCAGTGTAGGGAAAAGGCATTTTAAACATTACTAATGACAAAGTACAGTGGAATAACCTCTGGAGCAAGAGTACTTTGGCAATAACTATCAAAATTTGCAATGAATAAAATCTTTGACCCAATGATTCCACTGTGAATTTAAATATATGCCTCTGGAAAATTATATTATTTACAATGATACAACTGTTTCTGGTACAGTAAAGGTCAGGAAAAACCTAAGTTTACAATGGAGAACCGATATTTAAATTAGAATACAGCATGCCCATACAGCAGAATACCATGCAACCAACCATTTAAGATTACAAGGCGACTCTATATAAACTGATATGGAAAGATTCTTAAGAACCAGGGAAAAGAAAAGTAACTGGTTGGTGGAGCATTAGCAGAAGAGGACTTTTCTGTATCTTTTGAGTTTTGTATCATGCACAAAAGTTATATATTCAATAATAATTTTGGGGGGTGGTGCCTGTGGTTCAGTGGGCAGGGCACTGGCCCCATATAGGTGATAAGTTCAAACCCGACCCCAACCAAACTGCAACAAAAAGATATCCCGGCATTGTGGTGGGCACCTGTAGTCCCAGCTACTCGGGAGGGTGAGGCAAAGGAATCACCCAAGCCCAGGAGTTGGAGGCTGCTGTAAGCTGTGTGACACCACGGCACTCTACCATGGGTGATAAAGTGAAACTCTGTCTCTACCAAAAAAAAAAAAAACAATAATTTCTTTACTTAAATAATTCTACAGGTCTCAGGAAAATGTACATGTAAGCAAAAAAGTTTAGAAAAGTCAGCGTGGATAAGAGAACGAATAAAACACAATTTCAGTAACTATTCTCAAAAATTTAAGCAGTTTTTTCAAAGTAAAGAACAAAAGAAATAAGTTGTTTTTTTTGAGACAGAGTTTCACTTAACCCTCGGTAGAGTGCAATGAAGTCACAGCAACCTCCAACTCCTTGGGCTTAGGAGATTCTCTTGCCTCAGCCTCCCAAGTAGCTGGGATTACAGGCACCTACTACAAAGCCCGTATTTGTTGTTGCAGTTAGGCCAGGGCTGGGTTTGAACCCATCACCCTCAGTATATGGGGCCAGTGCCCTACTCACTGAGCCACAGGCGCCACCCAGAAATAAGTTTTATTATTATTTCAACCATGGTGTCAAAGAGCTGCCAAAAATGGGGGAGAAATAAACAGGGAAACATTACTAAAGAATTATCATAATCAACTGATTAACAAAATCAAGTCAAGCTGTATCACATACTGAATTTCAAAACTACATGAAATAAATAGCCAAACTTCAGAGATTATAGAATATACCTCATTCTCTAGGCATCTTCAATCCTGAGATGTACATATTATCAGCCAAATTTCTGTTAAGGACACTAATTGCACATCTCCAGCCCTGACTCTCTTCTACACAAATTCCAGACTCACTTAGGAAACTATTTGGCATATTCTCTAGGAAATCTAATGGGCATCTCAAATCTTGCCATTTGCAAAGTGATATTCCTCCCAAACTTATTTCTCCTCTACTTTTCCCCCATGTGTCTACTTGAAGAGCAGCTCAAGAAAACTAACAGTCCAACTCAACCATCTCCTTCAACTCTTAAATTCAATATATTTTAAAAACCAGTCAACTCAAAGTGCAAAATATTCCTTAACCTATCACTGCTCCCCATTTCTTCTGCTGCATGCCCCAGACTATTCCAGCCTGGATTCCTGAAATATCATTTAACTGTTCTCCATGCATCCACTCCAAGTCCCAGCTATTCCAATTTCCATAAAGCAACAAGAATGTTCCTTTCAAAATATTGGATCATGTCAAATTGTCATTGATTTTGCACTTCGAGTCCAGACTTCTCACGATGACCTAAAGACATGGGCCTTCTTCTCCAACATCATACTATTAAACATCTACTATCCCCTAGATAATAAGATGCCAGCCCAATGGCCTTCTCTAGACAAGACCAGTTGCTTCCCTCTTAAAAGGCCTTCCTGGCTCGGCGCCTGTGGCTCAAGCAGCTAAGGCGCCAGCCACATACACCTAAGGTGCCAGGTTCGAATCCCCAGCCCAGGCCCGCCAAACAACAATGATGGCTGCAACCAAAAAAAAATGGCCAGGCATTGTGGCAGGCGCCTGTGGTCCCAGCTACTTGGGAGGCTGAGGCAGGAGACTCGCTTGAGCCCAGGAGTTGGAGGTTGCTGTGAGCATGATGCCATG
>CAUYTI010109710.1:0-11324 GCA_963575145.1 Galago senegalensis | reverse complement strand
AACCTACCCAATGGGAAAGGATATTTGCATATTTTGAATCAGACAAAAGCTTAATAACTATGATCTATAGATAAATTAATCCACATGAAAAAAACCAACAATCTCATACATTAATGGGGGAGAAAGATGACAGATGAATGGCTAGCAAACATATGAAAAAATCCTCATCATCCCTAATGATTAGAGAAACGGAAATCAAAACCATCCTGAGATACCGTCTAACACCAGAGAGAATGGCCCACATCACAAAATCTCAAAACTCCAGATGCTGGCATGGATGTGGAGAGAAGGAAACACTTTTACACTGCTGGTGGGACTGCAAGCTAATACAACCTTTTTGGAAGGAAGTATGGAGAAACCTCAAAGAACTCAACCTAGACCTCCCATTAGATCCTGTAATCCCATTACTGGGCATCTATCGAGAAGGGAAAAAAAACTATTATTATAAAGACACTCGTACTAGACCGTTTATCGTAGCTCCATTTACAATTGCTAAAATGTGGAAATAGCCTAAATGCCCCTCAACCCAGGAATGGATTGGCAAGCTGTGGTATATGTACACCATGGGAATACTATTCAGCCATTTTAAAAAATGGAGATTTTGCAGCATTTGTATTAACCTGGATGAAGGTGGAACACATTATTCTTAGTGAAGCATCACAGGAATGGAGAAGTATGAATCCTATGTATTCAACTTTGATATGAGGACAATTAATGACACAGTAGGGGTCAGGGAAGGGGAGAGAAGACAGAGAGAAGGAGGGAGGGGGTGAGGGAAAGGAAAAGAAAAAAAAGAAAAGAAAATAGTGACTAATTCTCACATAAGCTAGATTTAATTTTGATCAAAGTACATTATTTGAACAATAATTTTTAATTCAACTTGTTAATATGTTGTTTAGGATATTACATCCTCATTTATAAGTGAAATATATATAATAATATATTTTTTCCAATTTTAATATCAGGTATATCCAGATGAAGTAAAATGATTTTCTTTTGTATTGTCTATAAGATTTGGCATGATCTGCTTTTTGAAATTATCTTCTATTTTGATTTATAGTAGTTGTCTATTTTTTGAGACTTCGGGGAAAAAAAGAAGTAAACTGATGACTCCATACTGAATCTCAGAGTCAAAGCATTCTATGATAGACATCCTTTTTTTGACAATGTAAATGTTACTTTTTTTGCATTATTATTATTATTGCTCAATTTTTCATTGCAGCAATAATCTTATTTCTTTTCCAAATGTATTTATGTTCATTTGTTCTTTACGAGGCTTTTGTTTCTAGTCCTTATCTTAAACATTGTTATTGTTATTAAATTTTAAGTCTTTTTAATTTTGTGAAGGCAAAAAGTGGAAACCAAATAAACACATGTATATGTGTAGAGAAAATATTTTTAAAAACTTAGGAAGACTCAATTCAGTCCATAGCAATCCTTAATGTGAGACATTATTTTCTCATTTAATAGGAAACGGAGGCATGGGAAGGTTGACCCGTAGGTCCCACAGCTAGAATTAGTGTAATATGCAAGTAGGTTTGACTCCAAAGGCCCATTTTCAGTCCACTATGGTGGGTATCCCAAGGTAGGACCCAAAATAGGGAAGTCTGCACGATGACCTGCAGTTCCTTCCATCACCAGGAGAAGGGAGGTTTGAGAGACAGAAAACCTGCTTCTATTACATCGATTTATACAAACTTGTCAATTGACATGTGAACGGTCAAAGATGGGCAATTTCCTAGAGTTCAACCTGTAATGAGAAAACAGAAATTCAGAAAAGCCTTGCCGGTGTCCATAACCAGGGTGAGGGTCGTGTTTCCTTGCCTGGTTACCCCACTGCCCACTGCATGGCCCTTCCCGCTTCCCAGACGGTCTGAAACCCCTGATATGTTGCAGACCCATCTGGCATCAAAGAGTTAATACGTGCAAGGAGTTTTAGGACTCTGCCTAGCACATGTTAAGAGCTTTACAGATGCTAGTTATTAGCATGGCTATTCTTGTTTTGAACTATAAGGAAAAGGAAAAACAGCACCTTAAGAATAGAGGTGTTGGGGCTCGGCGCCCATAGCTCAGAGCTCGGAGCTCAGTGGTCAGCCACAAGCATGGGGGCTCGTGAGTTCGAAGCCGGCCCAGGCCTGTTAAACAACAACTACAAAAAACAAAATAGCCTGGTGTTGTGGTAGGTGCCTGTAGTCCCAGCTACTTGGGAGGCTGAGGGAAGAGAATGGCTTAAGCCCAAGAATTTGAGGTTGCTGTGAGCAGTGACGCTACTGTACTCTACTGAGGGCGACATAGTTAGAGACTCTGTCTTAAAAAATAATAATAATAGAGGTGGGGGGTTATTTGTTAGAGAGCTTTATAAATGTTCCCAAGTTCCGTAAGCAAATTGAACCATCTTTTAGTTAAAAACTGTGTGATTTGCAGCTGTGACATGTATTCTCGGATGCTGGAAACTAATTTTCCAACATCAGTTTAATACAAACTCTGCGCCAATGTTCCGGGCCCTTGGGAACATGGAGAGTCCAGGCATAGGATACCTGGCCCGAGGCACATGAGGGAGCTACTCAGCTAGGCTTGCAGTACAGACTCGCCCGACTTTCAGCGATTTGTTCCTTTCCATCCGAAGTATCGAATGGCTGCTCCAGGAAAATGGCAGGCTGTTTGGTAGGCTGGGGAGAAGAGGAAGGTAATGAAAGGAAAATGGAAAACGACTTAAGTCCTATATACTCCAGGAATATGTTCTGAGGGTGGGAGTGCAGGACAGAGAGGGAATGTTGGTGGGGCCAAAACTAAGGAAGATTCAAGTCCTACATCCTCGTATCCCAAGCTCCGAAGAGTAACGCAGTTATCCGGCCAGGTACAAAGTTCTCAAATCCCCTGATATGTCGCGCACCCCATGCTGACTCCTGGAGGGAAGGGAGGCAGCGAGTCACCGCTCAGAGAACGTAGGTGACTTCTCTCTTAGGGACTCCTTGGCCTCCAGCTGATTGAGTCGGTGAACAAAAGCCTCCCATTCGCTCCTCTTGGGCTCCGTCTTCCGTCCCATCTGCAGGGAGAGTTGCATAGACTCCCCGCCACCCAGCTGTAAGAAGTCACAACTTCCCCCCAGCGTACTGAAAGCTTATGCGACGTCTGGGCCGTTCATTTGAATGCGTTTCCTTTTCTTTACGAACAAAGGTTGGAGCCCAAGCCTCGCGGCGCGGGGGTAGGAAAGTACACGGTGTGTGTCAAGAGAAAAAAACACACCAAGTGACCCACGAGAAAGGGAAAGGGGAAAACACCAATCCCCGGGGCGCTGGGCTTTTTCGACTTTTCCTTTAAAAAGAAAAAAAAAGTTTTTCAAGCCGTAGGTTCCAAGAACAGGCAGCAGGGGGGCAAAGCGGGGGGTTTTACAGAAAAGACGCCTGGTCGGTTATGAGTCACAAGTGGGCTATAAAAGGGTCGCACGTTCGCAAGCGCGGGCTTCCTGTGCGCAGCCAAGCCCGGGCGCAGCGCCGCCGGCCACCGCAGGGCCGCCTCCAGTTTGAGCAAGGGACCGGCCCGCGGAGCCTGGAGTCCCCAACAGACGACGGCCGAGGACAGGAAGGAAACCGCTCCCGGCCCGGCAGGTACGCCTCCCTTGCTCTCGCCCTGCCGCTTGTCCTCTTCTTTCCCGAGGCAGGAAGGCCGCGGGCCGCGGGGCGACGCTCCCCACCGGCCAGACGCGCGGGGCTGGGGCTGCGCGCACGTGGCTGCGGGTGCCCGCCGGGGACAGAAGGGTGTAGCCTCTCCGGGTCCAGAGGTCGCTCGGGATGCATACCTTGTGGGGGAAGGAGAGGGAAGGAAGGGTGTTAAAAAGCTGTGGCTTGAGCTTCTTGGCAAAGTTTCCGTAGCTGGTAGAGGAAGTACCTGGGTTATGCTCTGGATGAGCTAAGAAGCCTTTGGAGCCGCCAGAGAAATGTGCAGAACACTTGAGCGGCAGGGTGGATCAAAGGAGACTGCCTTCAAAACATGCGTCTTTCCTTTTCTTTTGGTGAAATAACTAATCGTCTTTCTTAAAGTTCCAAAGTTAGAATAACAACATTTAGATATGAACGTCTTCATTTAATAGAAATTAAGACCGAGCAGATGTTCAGTTAAGCTGTGTTTATTGGCTCCCGTAATGCCAGGGCGCGCTTGTGCCTAACACATTAGCCGTCTTCCTTTATTCTCACAAAACCAAAATAGGTGTCCATCGTCCACAGTTACAGCGCTCAACAGTGGACGGGTCTTCTCCAATTTATACATATCCTGCAACACAGGCATATTGGGATGATGACGAATACAATTTAACCTGGAAATACTCAAGTTGACAGCTGAGAGAGGTGTAAGAATCCAAAATCTGTGTAAAAAATTAGGGAACTGAGGCCCAGAGAGGGGAAGCTACAGGTGCACAGGACCCTGTTCGGAAAAGGCCAACGGTATCTAATGATGCTCATACTTCAGTTTACATTTTGTGTTAAATAGGTGAGGTCAAGCAGACATTATTTTCAAAGCCAAAGTTAATGATTATTATCTCAATTCAGCTCTCCAAAGTACTGCCTCTTTTATGGGTTTAACATAATGCATAATCTAAATAAACTAGGGCAGCCAAAATTTTAATAATCTTAGGGACCGATCTTTTAAAAATGGGTATGTGAACATATTTAATTGCTTATCTATGTGAACAATAATATAAGCTGTAAAGTTTTCAAAGAAATTTCCTGCCTGTTGTCTAATTTAAAGGTGACAATGATAGGAAATTGGCAGGGGAGCTGCTGGTATCCCCATTTTGCCCGTGAGGACTTTGTGGCTCAGAAAATTTATGTTTCCTTTGGTAAGGTCATTAGGTCCTTAGTGCAAAGCCTGCCTTTAGACTCGGATGTGGGATGTATGGGGGGTGGGTAAGACAGTGAGACCGTGGGCTTTTGACTCTGGGCTTCGTCCGTTTCCATGACTCCTTGCAGTCTCCCTGATTTCTGTCAGAGGACCAAGGCACATGCAGTTAATGACTTATGCCACAAGAAATATTCCTTGATGGGCTGTAAGAAGCAAGTTCCCTCACAGTGGGTCAGCTCACCCTGGCCACAGGACCCTGCTTCCTAACCACACATATTAAGAAAGAGAAACTTTAGCACTGGTTGAGCTCTACAACCACTTCAAGGGAGAACAGTGATGTCTTCACAAATATTTACTCTTGCTTTAACTTAATTATGTGTAAAAAGTATAACTCATGGGTCTTTATCAAAAAATCCCCGAGTCCCACGTTCTCTCTCTGGGAAGGCCGTCACCACATTCTGCCTGTGCCAGACACCAGGCTAGAGGCTGGAGAGATGAAGGAGGGGCAGACAGGTGCAACCCTACTCTCACGAACCTAAAAACTGGGAGGAAAGGCTAACAGACATAGCTGGGCAATGTGGTATCCCTTCAATTATGGTCACATAAATACTTGCACTGAACAGTGCAAACATGGACAATTCAGGACCTTCATCTTTGTTCATCTGTCATCAAATCTGTCTTCCATGAATCAAAAAAAAATCCACCTAAAAAAAAGCCCAAGGTTTTAACTTTCGAAAAGTAAGGAGTTTTTTCATTTTAGAGTAATGATTTTTAAAGCTTTGTACTCCCACATCCTTGGGGATGTAATGGAAGTTACGGGTGCTTTCCTCAGAAATCTGCTTTAGATGCACAACCTCACCCACATGTTGCATTCAGTGTCTGTAGGCTCGAGGCTTCCTTAAATCTCAGCTATGCCCCTCTTCAGGGTCCAATTTCATAATCCTTTTTCTGAGACTAGTAGGACTAAATAGGTTGAACAGGATATGCAGACCCTTTGCCTTCACTTGGACTGAGAGCCTCTGACTTTAACTAGTTGGTCATTGGTTATGGCTTTGCTGAAACTATGGATATTAGTACCCTTATGGGGGTGGGGTTGTTTGTTTAGAGGCAGCATCTCACTGTAGCCCAGGCTGGAGTGCAGTAGCACAGTCATAGCTCACAGCAGCCTCAGTCTCCAGGGTTCAAGTGATTCCTCTGCCTCAGCCTCCCCAGGAGCTGAGATTACAGGCATATTTCACCACACCTAGCTAATTTTTTTAATTTTGTATAGAGATAAGGTCTTACTATATTGGTCACACTCGTCCCAAACTCCTGGGTTCAAGTGATCCTCCCACCTCAGCCTCCCAAAGTGCTAGAATTATTACAGGTCTGAGCCACAGCCACAGCCACTTTATTGTTTTAACGTTCCATTGAGCAGAAACTTGGTGTGGTGGAAAGAGAACACAAGACATGTTTCTAGAACCAGCTGTGTGCACATTCTGGTGCCTCATTTTCCTTATATCTAAAATGGGTAGCTGGGACTGAATTGTTTCCAAAGTCCCTTAAATTGATGAAATTCTATGATTCCAGTGTGACTACCAAGGTCACTTTCATGTGTGCCCTGAGACATAGCTGGTCTTAGGGAATTTACATCCTTTGTGTCTATAGAAAGAGTAAGCACCTCCATATTTCACTATAGGTTGTGTTTTTGTCTTTCCACTGATCTTACTTCAAAACTATCACCCATTTCCTGAAATTAGAGTAAAAAATTGTGATACATTAGTTTTCAAGGGAAAATAATACAATTTTAAAAGGCTCTTTTATCTTACCTTTTCACTGACTACAATTTTCTTACATATATATTCCCTTTATCTTAGATTCTTAAGGAAAGCAACACTTTTGATTACCACTGTGCAGTTTTCACCTGCTATGAAACCCTTAAGCTTTGGCCATCAACCAGTGTCTGGGTTTAAATTATTTAGGGCCTCGAGCAAAACCCCCTCAAAAGCACATTTATCCCTGGGCGGCACCTGTGGCTCAAAGGAGAAGGGCGCTGGCCCCATATGCTGGAGGTGGCAGGTTCAAACCTAGCCCTGGCCAAAAAACTGCAAAACAAAAAACAACACACACAAAAAAGCCCATTTGTCCTGAAATAAGCACCTTATGTGTCTGAGCAGTTGCACATCTTTACTCACAAGTCGAGGGCTCCCAGTAATGGGGAAGAACACTGGATCCCTAAAATTACCACCCTTCCTCACAGGGACACTTTCACCAGAAAGTAAAGCCAAGTGGCGGTCACTTAACACAGATGTGAATATCTGTTAGTTCTGAGAAAACAATAGCCATGTGTGGTTGAGAAGGAAAGATGAGGGAATAGGGAAGAATATAATGACTGATTTAATGCAACTGCGAGGCTGATGTTTGGGTAAGGTGAATCAGCGACTGGCATGACGTTGCCTGGGCCATTTCTCGCTATACTGGAGTGTTCTATACACAATATAGGTTCCTGACGGGCTTACAGAGTGCTATAGTTCTTTATAAGCTCACTCACTGTCAGCTAAGCTAATGTGGTGGGTACAAGCATGAGCACAGGTTCCACACTGCCCGGGTGTGTACCCCAGTGCCTTCTTTGCCCACTGTTTGGCACTGGGAAACTTACTTCACCTGCCCATGCCTTGAGCCATGTGTAAATGGAGAGGGTGCTGATACCCATTCATGAGGCTGTGATGAGGAAGAAGCAAGTCAGGACACATCCAACAGTCAGGTGCCTGGAAAGTAGGGTACAAATACAGTCTGGGAAAGGTAAGGAGATAGGTACAATGTGGTCTCCCCAAATTCTTGACAGTAAGAAAGTTCTTTGGTTTTACAGTGTGTAAGTTTCAGAAGGCATTCTTTTCTCGTTAACAACAACAACAAAAAAAACCTAATAAAACACTTTAGAAAATCCTTTCCAAGTAAACATTTTGGTGTACCTGCTAAAAGGTTTTAGCAGTTACTTCATGACATGATTTGGTTTATATGTGCTTTTAGATAACCTCTGATAATATACTGATTCAATTATACGGTGGTTAATGTATCTGCACTTGAACTTCACAAATGGCAAGTTAAAATGTGATAGATGTACAGGTACTTACAAGGTACTCAGCAAGTGTTAACGACTGATGTTATTAGTACCATGGCTAACATCCCTTCAGCCCTGATTATAACCCTGGCGCCTGACTAAATACTTTACCTTATTACTTCATCTTCACAAGGACTTTTCCAGTAGGTTCTATCAATTTTTAGAGAAGCAAATTGAAGAAGTTAATTCGCTTGCCAAATACCACACAGCTAATAACATCAGTGAGATCTGGAATGGAACCCAGGCGAGTTAAAAACAACAGAACAACTGGCTAGATGTGGTGGCTCATGCCTGTAATCCCAGCAAGAGGCTGAGGCATGAGAATCATTTGAGGCCAGGAGGTTGAAACCAGCCTAAACAACGTAGAGAGACCCCTGTCTCTACAAAAATTACAAAAATTAGCCAGGTGTGATGGGGTGCACCTGTAATTCCAACTTCTCAGGGATACTCCTTCAAACTTGAGTTTGAAGTTACAGTGAGCTACAATGACACCACTTCATTCTAGCCCAGGCAACAGAGTGAGACCCTGTCTGGAAAGAAAGAAAAAGAAGGAAGCAGGGAAGGAAGAAAGGAAACAGAACAATGAATACCCCTACTGTTCAACTAGATTCACTAATTGTTAACATTGGCCACATTTGCTTTCTCTCTCTCTTTCCCTATCCATCTCTCTTTTTTCTAACTGCAGATCTGGCATGTAACCTCTTTACATTTCAGCATGTAGCTGCTAAAATCAAGCACATGGTCCTACACAGGGAACATATCATCTCAGTGTGATCTCTAAAAACAGGGATAAAAGCTAACTTTTACCCACAAATCCACCAATGATTATTGCTACTGGCATTCTCCAGCTTCTGATACTTGGTGGACTGAGATCTAAGACTGGTATCTTCTTAAAGGGCCCTTTCTTAATCTGGAACACACAAAAAAAGTTACTACATTTATGAGCTTCTATTACACTAATTCTATGAGAACCTGCATCTTAGTTCAATCCTACTGAAATGCTCTAGTGCCAAATTCAAACCTGTTGTGCAGATAGAAACATCATTTATTCAGATTATTAATTGACAGCTGTGCGTCCAGCACTGAGGTAAGACCCAGTCTCTGTACTCCATTACAGCTCAGCCAGTGGAAGAGACATGTGAAGTAATTGCCACGCAATGGGATGAATGAGAGGACCAGCCAGGGACACACTAAGTAGTGAAGAGAACTAAGCCTCCAGGGGTGGGCCGTCTAAGCCAGTAGGAGGAGGCAGGCAAGGTGAGCAATCTGAAGTTGGTGTGCCTGGTATCTAAGTGTGGGTTTGAAATGATGCCTTGAGTTGACATGTACACAGCATCCAACATAACCTCCACTTGGTATGTCAAAACACTGGGTCAAATATTACAGAGGTGTAGAAAATAAACAACCTTTGCTTTAGAACACAAGGTATCCCAGGCATATAAGACAACTAATTTTTAAAAGGCAAAACCAAACCTCTTGTACACAGAATGTGCTCAGATTTCTAACATAGTTCTCAGCACACAAACTCTTCCTTGCTTGGGTCGTTATGGGATGTGGGAGTAGAATAATATGAACTGTGGCTTATAGACATAGAAAAGCAAATTTACCCTATGATGCAGACATATGGATATAAATAATAAACAGGTAGCATGTAATAAATCCCAAAGGAGGTGGTTTATTGAAATTCAGTGTTGAGAATTTACAGAGAACTCAAGTGCTCAGAGGAGCCCATGGCAGGGCAACAGAACACTCCAGAGGTGAAAATCATCATCCTGTTTTCTTTCCCCAGATGGTGAGGAGGAAGGTATCAGGATTAAATAATAAGTTTTTAAAAACTATTTAAATTCTCTTATGGAAGTATGATATTAGAAGGTTTTTAGGCACATGAAAACCTTTTGTGTAAAGAATAAGAAAGAACAGCCATCAAGTAATAGAGTGCACCTCTCTCACTAAGCTCTCTGCTTTCCACCGCTAACTTTTATCCACATTGTTTTATAACATGTTAGCAGAGTGTTGGGCCTGCTGCTGAGCCAGTGTGAGGTCAGGGTATTGAGGAAGTAAGTCCCTCCTGGGGAGGGAGCTGGACTCCACTGGCTCTCCTCCTGCTTTCTCCACAGCATGACTCTGGAAGAGGAAATTCCTAACCTGTTTTTTTCCACATCCTTATCTGAAAAGTGAAAGTATTAATCACTGTCCATAATAAAACTATTGGGAAGGTTACTTAGCTTGTAAGTAAGTTCCACGAGTCATTTCAGTAAAAACTGCCTTCCTGGTTTTAAAATTGGGAAGGCAGAATAATTCTCTGAGGTTTCCAGTCTTTCTCTTTTGTACATTTACAATGCAGTGGTTACTCAATATGACATTTCTGTGATGATCCTGCAATGTCCCCATTCGTTTTCTTCTGAGACAATTCAAAAGTATAGCACACGTTCCAGTTTTAAATATGATTATTGGCATGTATCTTTATAAACTTATTTTCTTAATTCTCAAAATATAGAAAGGAATGTTGTATTAGCTGTTTCGTGTGCAAACTTCTATTTTCAAGAAAAAGCTCTTAATCAGAAATATCAAGAGAAGAGATGTTAGGTTTTTTCAGGGAAGGAAATGAAAGAAAATGTAGTATGCTTTTTCTCCCCTAGCAATGGCTTATTCAGGGAATTTTTCTTAAATGTAAAATTAATAATATGAAAAATAATCTTATCCTTCACCAAGACTTCAGGTTATTCCTACAGAACAATCCATTTTCCTTTTGATGACGCACTTGTGTGCTTCAGAAGACACAGTTGGTTACCATCTCAATCACTAGCCAGTTACACCATTAATCTCTTTTTAATGATGGCACTCATGTGAATTCAAGACCCATTTTTTAACAGCACAGAAGTTGATCAATTCTTGGTTACTGAAATTTAATACAGAATAATAATATTCTACCAAAAACATGTGATAAACTTTCTATAAACACACTTTAGAAAGCCAATCATCTGAATTTCCTTGTCAGAGAATACTGAAGGTCGTTATGAAGAATTACTAAGAAAACATTTCATAGAAAGTTTTAATATAGAGAGATTGAAATACAGAGAACAACTAAAACTCAGATGATACTATTTAAATATTTAATTTGTGGCTCGTTGTGCTGAGTATGAAAAGAATGAGCTCTTGAACTATTTGGGGTATATTCTCATCTTTCCCTAAATCATTCTTTATTCCCATTAAAACCTACCTTCCCGGCTCGGCGCCTGTGGCTCAACCGGCTAAGGCGCCAGCCACGTACACCTAAGGTGGCGGGTTCGAATCCCCAGCCCGGACCCGCCAAACAACAATGATGGCTGCAACCAAAAAATGGCCGGGCGTTGTGGCGGGCGCCTGTGGTCCCAGCTACTTGGGAGGC
>CAUYTI010109709.1:0-47807 GCA_963575145.1 Galago senegalensis | reverse complement strand
GACACTAAAAGCCAGGGAATCCGAGGCTGCCACCACACCAGGACAAGCCTCTCAGAGAGGTAACATTTAAGGGGAGCCTAGAATATAAATGTCTTAGCAGAATAACTAAGAAAATGCCGTGAAGGCTATGTTAACCAGTTTAATGAATATATTTCAAATTATATATAAAACTAGCACACTGTACCCTTTGATTACATTAATGTACACAGTTGTGATTTAATTAGGAAAAAAAAGAAGTTGAATGTTGGTAGACTCAAGTAAATGAAAATTCAGTTAGAGGAAATAAAAAATTGTTCAAGTCTTTCATTATATTCTCACTTTTCAAATATTTCAGTCAATTACTTAGGACCTATGAATCTATGTTTTGTGTTGAGATATGTAGAACAAAATCAAATATAATATCAATAATATTATAAGAAAAATTTCAATTATTTGGAAAGGCAGATTAGCATACATGAGACCAGATAAAATGGATTAAATGAAGAATTGCATGATACCAATGATAAGGTTAGAAGAAATGAAAGAATTAAATTGTGAAGTAGAACAAGAAATCCATGTTGTGATTAAAGTTTCTTATTTGATAGCTTTTAGTAACTGCCATCAATCTCAGATTATCAGTGGCAACAAACAAATCCATCAAGTGAGTAAATGCCAAGTTCAGCCCATCACATCACTACTGGACATTCCTACAAATAAAACAGAAGTATGAGGTCTGACAGTTAAGTTTGTGAACTTGCCACTCTGTACTTACATGGGCAGCACTGTACAAACAACTCAGTAAGGTTTCACAATCTTGTACACCAGTATCTCACAGCTGTGCTTGGGTCTACGTGTCTTGCAGAGTAGAGTTCGTTATTGCCTCTGTGTGGTTTTGTGTGGTGTCATGAGAGTGTCAGAGCCTGAATTAGAGCAACAAAGAAACATTAAATTTCTTGTTAAAGTTGACAATAGTGGAAGTGAAATCAGGGACGTTTTAGTGCAAGTATGTGAAGATAATGTCATGAAGGAAACAGTGGCATACAAATGGATTGAATGTTTTTCTGAGGGGAGAGAAAGCATCACAGATGAAGGGAGATTTGATCAGCCAATAATGAACAGAACTGATGAAAACATTGCAAACGTTTGTGGAATTGTGCATCAAAATTGTTACCTGACTGTAGGAAGCATAGCAGACCAAGTAAACATCAATAGAAAAACAGTTAGGCCTGGTGCAGTGGCCCACCCCTATCCCGGCAATCTGTGAGGCTGAGGTGGGTGGATTAACTGAGCTCAGGAGTTCAAGACCAGCCTGAGCAAAAGCAAGACCCCACCTCTACAAAATCAGTGGGCCTTGTGGCGGGCACCTGTAGTCCTAGATACTTTGGAGGCTGAGGCAAAAGGATTGCTTGAGCCAAAGAGTTTGAATTTGCTGTGAGCGATGAGGCCATGGCACTGTAACAAGGGTGACAAAATGAGAATCTGTCTCACAAAAAAAAAAAAAAGAAAAGAAGAGAAAAGAAAAACAGGAAAATCTTAGTTGAAAATCTTGGCATGAGAAAGGTGTGTGCAAAAATGGTCCTGAAGGGGCAGCGCCTGTGGCTCGAAGAAGTAGGGCACCAGCCCCGTCCCCATATACTGGAGGTGGTGAGTTCAAACCCAGCCACAGCCAAAAACTGCAAAAAAAATAGAAAAAGGTCCTAAAGGAGCTCACTAATGAACAGTGTCTGTGAAGGAGACTTTAGCCAGTCAACAAATAACTATATTGGAACACCCTCCCTATTCACCTGATCTGGCCCCTGGTGAATTTTTTCTTTACTCAAAGGAAATATTGAAAGGAAGACATTTTGATGACATTCAGGACATCAAGGGTAATATGACAGTAGCTCTGATGGCTATTCCTGAAAAAGAGGTCCCATATTGTTTGCTTTTAAGTTTAATTAAAGATTAAATCAGAGATATCTCTATTACTAATTCTGTTCCTGGGTGACCTCAGAAAAGTTAATTAATGTCTATGGATTCAATTCACATCTGAATATTTGATGAAAGTTTTGATTTTAAGGAATCTCAGTCCTCTTACATTCTATGATTTTGAGACTTAGCCCCAGTCTCTGAGGTCTTTTGATTGTTCTATTATTATTTATTCTTTACTTAAGAGGATCATTCCATAGAGAAGTTGTAGTTCACAGAATTGCATTTGAGGTTGGTGGACTTTTAAGTTGCCTGCCATTTTCCCTCATATGACTGGTCTATTCTGCTCATAGATAAGCTCTTCAAAGTTGGATTGTCCCATGTGAGAACCACTAGCCACAGGAAGATATTTAAGTTTACATTAATAACAATAATTCAAGTTACACTAGCCACATCTCAAGTTACACTAGCCACATTTTTAGTGTTCAATAGTCACATCTGAGGATGTACAAGACTCCCATCTTTGCAGAAAATCCTATTTGACAGTGCTGTAGTAAACTTATTCATGACACCATAGCTCCTATAATGGTAGCACATAAAGGCCCAAGTCTAATCTGCTATGGGTGTTGGGATTTTTGACCCAAACTACAGTGGGTAACAAATTATTTGCTCTAAACTCAATATCTATGTTCTCAAATTACATTATGAGAAAAATTACACATTGCTGCTTTACTATCCCTAGCCTCAGATATCACTAACAATAAAACAGCCGTCATAATCTATAAGGACTCACTACATATGGCTTTAAGTGCTCCATGAAGTCATCCATCACCTGCAGATGCTAAAACTCTGAGTCTCAGAAGTCATAATGTGTTTTAATAAAATAAACAGGATTATGGACCAGACCAATCTGATGTGCCATCCTTTTCTTTTATTCCATGCAGCACACTGCCTCACATTCACTGGACTTCTATATTTTGTGGGAGTAACTTTCCTACAGACCATACCTCCTTCTCCATATTTAAAAATCATGGAGGGTTTATAAATTAAGAGTAGGAAAAAGAATCCTAATTTACCCTTGAAACAAACTATGAAGGTTAACCTAATGTGTCAAAAGTTATTGAATGTTAATTGATACTGAAATGCAAATGCTTTTCTTCTTTCATAAAATTAAAGTTGTTTATTTCTGTTTTATAATCTTAAGCCTACTGTTTAATATACAGGTATAGTATATATTATATATTAGAATGCATCTTAAGGTTCTGGTCATATTGACCTTACTAAGGAATTTATATTTGTGGTATATGTGCCCCTTTATTGATATTAGAAATATGTTGAAGATTATTTTCCTTGAAGAATAATTCTCTCCAAAATTTCTGGTTGCCTAATAAGCTAATGTCACCCTTTGAAGAACTGCATATAAATTATGGCATTCATTCCAAATTATATTGTATACTAAATTTGTGGACAGAACTTGTAAAAAGAGATACACCATAGTGAATCAAAAATATATATATATTACATAAAGAGTCATATTAAGTTAAAAAATAATTCTCTCCTTATTACAAAGGATGAATAATATTTTCTTGCTGTTTTCATTCTTGCTTCCTTGAAGTACTATTTTCTAAAATGATGAGAGTTTGGCTCATGCTCTTCCTTATGTCCACACGTAGGCAGCTTATCAGAACATCCACTTGGGTTAGCAGCAACAGACGGCAGGTGTTTTGCACACTTATGAAGAATGCAGGCTGTACAGATTTTGCTAGTAGCTCCAACAATCTATGAGATCTTAAGCAAGTAACATAACATCTCTGCACGATTTCCTCATTTGTAGTATGGAAATAATAATCCTATCTTATAAAAGTAACTAAGTTATTTCTTAAGTAAAGAGTTTACGATTGTGCCTGGGGTAATAGATTCTCCATGTTAGTGATTAACCATTTAGATATGCTTATGAAAAAATATTACCCCAACTATTTGGGGTAATATATATGCTTATGAAAAAATATTACCCCAAATATAAGCCCAACTATTTTTAATAAACGGAGAGCACGAGTGGTCATACTGTAAATAGGATTAAAACGAAAGAAAGCCTTGTTTGAGTTTCTATTTTTGTTTCCTTGATATACTAAATGGTTGATAAACTTTACAACTTAAATATGTCTAAAGGTAATTTGTTAATCTGTAAAGTTAAGGAGCGTAAATCTTCTGTAGGCATTTTCTAATATTTTCCAAGAAATAAGCCAGTGACATTTATGTTAAATGAAAGGATAATTTTACTTTTGTTCCTGACTCAAATATCCTATGAGATTCTAAAAGAATACAATTGGACTTTCCTAAATGAAAACTTCATTGTTGGTTAGTTATTTATCAAAAAAATCACATAATCATCTTTGGAGAAACATGGCATAGTAAACAATCTTATGTCAAAGACAATTATTCACTTTTTAATTTATATTTTGGGGTATAGAGTCTTTTAATTACATTTCTTGTAGAAGTGCTTTATTTTCATTTCATATGCTTATTTGCATGAGTAAAAATTCGATCAAAGAAATATTATAGAAATTATGTTACATACATCAATAGAAAATTGAATACAATGATTTGGTTCCATGAGTATAGAGTTGATAAAGCAAAGAGGCATGCTGATTCAGGCAAAGGTAGTTGCCATCTGGAGGAAGTGGGGTTATTAGCTTTTAATTATTATTATTATTCTTATTATTTTTTTTTTTTTGGCCAGGGTTGGGTTTGAACCTGCCACCTCTGGCACATGGGGCCGGCATCCCACTCCTTTGAGGCACAGGCACTGCCTAGCTTTTAATTATTATTAAAATTATGGATTAGGGCCAGACAGGGCTGGCACTCAAACCTCTGAGGAGGGAAGCTCCTAATTTGGGCTATCAACTTAAAAACTCAGAGGAAGGACCATACAGGGCTGTGGCCAAAATTATTGAGAAGATAGTGTTGTCCAGCTTAGGTGGACTTGGATGAGAGAACATGATGTAGCTCTGGGTATGAATGTCAAAGCCTGGAACCAGCTATCATTGCCCAGGTGAAGTGCTATTGCCTGGCCTTTGCTGACAGCAACAATAAATTTGGAGGAGACTGTCTCCTCTTTCTTCCTTGTGTCACAAAGCTGAGACTAGAAGGATAAACAAAGACTTTGCAACCAAATATGCTTTTTTTTTTTTTTTTGGTAGAGACAGAGTCTCACTTTATCACCCTTGGAAGAGTGCCATGGCATCACACAGCTCACAGCAACCTCCAACTCCTGGGCTTAGGCAATTCTCTTGCCTCAGCCTCCTGAGTAGCCAGGACTAATACTTAATCACTGAATAACTTGTAAAGTCACTCTTCTTTTCTAAGCCTCAGCTGCCATAGTCCTAAAATAAAGATAATTCTGTAAGATCATCATTAGAAGATAATTGATTTAGTAATTTTCCCAGATGTTCAGAAGACAGCCATAAAGTCACCACACATAGGGAAAATGGGGAATTGTTGCTAAATATATCTTTATTTACAAAATATTCATTACAGAATTTCACAAAGAAGTGGCCAATGCATAGAAAATATTTCATTACATTTCAGAATGCTTATTTCGTAAACAAAATTACATTTAGATACAATTTTCCTTTTTCCCCTTGTATGACAACCCTATATGACTCCTGGGACACCTGTACCTTTAACAAATAATAAATTATACCTATTACTATTTTTACTACTATTAGAATCTTACAAGACTTAACTGTAACTAATATAAATAATGAAGTTGTTTTGTATAAATTATCTAATAATTTTGAAGCAATTAATAAAAATAGTTATTTCTCTAAGTTCTAAGCATGAGCATTCCTAATAGATTTATGGTTTTTGCTTACACACAAAGAAAGAATGGCATAGTTTGGAAATAGTCTACATTATGCTTATGGCAGTGGAGCAAAGCAGAAAAAATCCAGCTCACTCCAGTGGGAAAACAAGCAATTGCAACAAGGGGTAATCACAAAGCAATGCAGAAATTGGCAAACGTGTTAAAAGTGCTGAAAAACAAATACATATGAGATGGTTATTTTTAAAAGGAAGAAAAATGAAAACACTTTTATATCCAAATCTTAAGAATAAGGTAAATTAAAAAGAGGAGAGATTTAAAAAGAGACAAAAATAGTTTCTGTTGTATATCTTTGAAAATAAAGCATTTTTTTCATCAACGGCTTTCATTACCAAACTAACATCAACCCGGGAGCACTGGGCTCCTTTCCAACATAACAGCCTAGAAGAGATTTTGACGTAGGCAGAATACAAGTTTCCTCAGTTATCTTTGAAACTTATCGCTGGTAGAGTTCTTGGATGGAATCATGTTATTTCTGTAATCAGCTGAGCTAAATGGAAGTTATGCATCTATCTGAGCCACCACAGAATTATAGGAGTTAACACGGATTAACCCTGTCATCAATTTGTAGTTTAGGATTTAAAAGAAGCGCCTCCAACAGGTTAATTGTGAATATTTTACTGAATAGTTGGTAATTAGAGATTTAATAAGACCCTGAGGAAGTGTATCTAAAGTTTAAGAAGAGAGCAGATATGAAGCCTCTATAATTATTGATTTCCAAAACTAATTGCATTTTATGCTATTTCAGTCTATCATTTGAATGTCTCTGTGATTACATTTTTATCTTCTTAACATAGGGGTGAAGTCACATGAGTTTATTTTCGTGTTAGTTGCATTCATGATTTGTGAGGGAAATCTGAAAACATAGCATCAGAAACCTGGTATCAGAACCAGGTTTCCCCTAACTATAAGTATTGTTATTAAAACACACTTGACTTTATTAACATTTACTTTTGTCTAGAATGGAAAACATATTTTAGTAAAAGAAAGGAAATATAAATTAAGAATAAATTACTCTGTGTTTCAGTGGAACTATTCAATTCATTCAAAAAGAGGGATTGCAGTTATATTAACCCTTGCCTAAGATTATATAGAATTTTTTCTTATATCCCTAATTCATTAGACTACTTGCTAATGAATTACGGCTTAGTTATCCAAGTACAAACCTTGAGACATTATGAAAAAGGAACTTATCATAGAATTCAATCACTCAGATTTCAAAAACTTTAAGATTTAGTATATGAGTACTCTACAATTAACTTGTTCACTCACTCTTTGACCCTCAAAAAATTTAAGATGTATATCAAAAGTGTTTATTTTTTTGAAGCAGTTAGCTAAGGCCATAGTAACCATGCATAACAAATAGTAGACAGCGCTGAGAAATACTTCATTGTGTTTATTACTCAGTCGTCTCCGGTCAACACTTATGCAATGCTACTGGTCTCCACTGAGTCACCCACAGTTTTGTATGTTAGATGGTTGTTCAACTCTACTTGGGCGACTGGGCCAAGCCATTTCTGCTCCACGTGGCTCTCATCCTGCATCAGGACCGTCTGGCTATGTTTTCAGGGCTGCAGTGGGAAAGACAAAAGAGAAAGGAGAAACACACACAGCCTTTGTGATGCAGAGGTGACACTAGAACAGCATCATGTCAACAGCATTTTCTTGGCCAAATGAGTTACAAGGCCAGCTTAACTTCCCAGAGTGAGAAAACTTCTGACCTTTTAAGTTATAGGGACTACAAAGTCTCATGGCAAAGGATAAAGATCCAAGGAGCAGAAAGGATTGTCACCAATTTTTAAATCTATATATTTTTTTCATATCTTTAATCCATTTCTTTTAGTTTTACTCTCATTACCCCACCAATTACCCTCATGTAAGAATGTCAGTATAAACAGTTAACTAATAAATATATCTGCTTTATGTTGTATGAACTATAAGATAACTATATATGCTGTTTCACCAATAAACAGACGCAAATTTTCTACTTTAATCACTTAAAATTTTACCATTGCTGAGGCCATGAGTTGAACATGAACAAATTAAATTTAAAAATCTATGGACATTGTATAGTTGTTATTTCACACAGTGTAAAAGAATGGCCCACTAATATAGTAAAGGTTCTGCTACTTAGACAGTCACTTTTCCAATAAAAAGTAGAGTAACACACATTAACAAATGATAATATGCATTTTCATCCACGGAGTTCAGAAATATTATAAAAATAGGATGTGAAATGAAAGTAGGCATTAAGATCTACTTTTATTCAATGTATAAAATACAATTATTAATCCTCTAAGGATGTACAGGAAATATTTTCTTTTTAATATCAAGTCTAGTAAAAAAGATAATTCTCCCACATAGACCAGACAATTAAATTACAGTATCACTATTTCAATCAATTCCTATTATTTTTTATTCAAATTGACTTAATAAAGACCTGTGTTCTCAGAATGACACTTGTATTAATTCATAAGTTTTCAGTTGGACAGTTTTCAGGTTAAACTTTTTTTTTTTTTTAAGAAAGTGTTTCACTTTGCAGCCCTGGGTAGAGTGCTGTGATAACATAGCTCACAGCAACCTCAAACTCTTAGTCTCAATCCTTCTGCTTCAGCCTCCCAGGAAGATGGGACTATAGGTGCCTGCCACAATTCCAGGCTATTTTTATAGATGGGAGTCTCACTCTTGCTCAGGCTGATCTTGAACTCCTGAGCTCAAGCAATCTACCTGCCTCTGTCTCTCAAAGTGCTAGGATTATAGTGAAATGAGCCACTAAACCCAGCCCCTTATTTTTATTTCTGTTTAGTTTTTTAGTCTGACTTTCACTCTCTTGTATTGGGCTACAGTGCCCTGTCATCAGCCCAGCTCACAACTTCAAATTCCTAGCTTCAAGCAGTCTTCCTGCCTCAAGCCTCCTGAGTAGCTAGGACTACATGTGCCCACCACGATGCCAGGGTAATTTTTCTATTTTTAGTAGAAATGGGTCTCACTCTTGCTGTGGCTGGTCTTGAAGTCCTAAGCTGAAGTTGTCCTCTCACTTCGGCCTCTCAGAGTGCCAGGATGACAGGTGTGAGCCACCGTGCCCCACCAAAACCTATTTCTTGAATATCCTTAAGGTCATGGATATTTACCAGATGCATTACTCAGTAAGTACTTTAATACTTCCAAAATAATCACTGGCCTAATACAGAGGTAATTTAAACTAGGTATATAAAATATCAATAATTCAAATGAAAAGTAAAATAAAGACCATGTTTCATATTTGGAAGATATAGTTCTGTTTTAATACTGAATTGTCAGATGTGCTCATGTTGGTTTGCTGATACGTGCAAATTTAGTAGTATATTTTGCTTCAAAAGGAAGAATATTTGTCTTGTTTGCTGCTACATTACCAGAGCCTGGAAGAAAGCCTGGTACCTAGTATGGGCTTGATAAATATTGTGTGAATAAAATATTTGTTGACTGAATGAATGATGCTATTATATAATTGAATAACATTGTTCCTTGATGACATGGGAATAATCAGTGGAGGAGTTTCCACCATCCACATAATTGCAAAATAATAAAGACATGCTGTTAGAGCTATCGGAGCCTTCATAAATTTCTTGAAGGTGACAGGAATAATCCCAAGATGAAGATCAGAGCTAAAAAGACTCCATTTCATTTTCAGGTTTTATACATTTTGCAGATTTCTTTTTAGATTCCTGGCTGTTCAAAAATTTCACTTTCCAATCAAAATGCTTCCTTCAAGTTATTTTGGCAGACAAAACAGAACGTATTGTTAGGTGACTAATCTAAGACTACATTTAACTTCAATCACTTTATACACTCAGGAATTTATAAAATTCAAGGGAAAATATATAATATATTTTACGAAACCAGAAACTACATAGGTATTAAATTTTCCAAAGGACATCCATAAGCAATGTAACTTAGCAAAGTAATAAATTTCCCAATATTTCCAATTTTGGTATTTATGAGATTTCCTAAAGTTAAGAGAAAATCATTGTTTTGCTCTTAGGCTTCGTAAATTTCATAGTTGGATTCAGTGTGCAAAGAAAGGTGAACCCTGAATTTTCTGTTAAAAATGTAAAGGTAAATTTCTCTCCAGTCTATCTTTTCTATCTGGCATACAATATATGTTCTAAGAAACAATATTAGAACTAACACTTACTATTTTCTTAGGCAGATTAGCTTTAAAATCATGTAGAATTTCTGAGAGAAGCCAAGCAGAAGAAAGATTGGGAAGGAGCTGATCAGTAGATGCAATTACGGTAAATTTTCTATTGTTTTGCTTGGATAGCTAGTTCATAAGTATTGTTACCTTATTATACTTCTTTTATGTAAGTTTCAATAAATATTATTTTCAGAGGCATAATATATAGTTAAAATTGTTTACAAATGCCTATTATGCTTAACGACTTTCAAGCCTTAAAAATATCTTGCAGAATGCACATCAGAAGCATTTTTTAGATTTCCTTCTGAATGACAAATGAAAATCCTTTTTTTTCATTTTTTTTCTTTTTGAGACAGAGGCTCAAGCTGTCCCCCTGGGTAGAGTGCTGTGGCATCACAGCTCACAGCAACCTCCAACCCCTGGGCTCAAGCAAGTCTCCTGCCTCAGCCTCCCAAGTAGCTGGGACCACAGGCACCCACCACAACACCCAGCTATTTTTTGGTTGCAGCCATCATTGTTGTTTGGCAGGCCCGGGCTGGATTCGAAGCTGCCACCTTAGGTATATTTGGCTGGCGCCTTAGCCACTTGAGCCACAGGCGCCGAGCCACAAATGAAAATCTTAATTTTGTGTATGAGATTTCTACATATTCTCTAATCGAGATATGAAGAACGTTTTCCCAGATTGCTCAGGAGAAATCAATAGATAATTGTGCATGATCCACATAAGTGAAAAAGAATAAATATATAGTGTTCATTTATTTAGATTGAAAGAAAATATCTGTTTGTTTCGGTCAATTTAAATTTAAAGGGGGTTTGAAATTAGGGAGAATGTACTTCTGAAAGAAATAAGTTAATCACTTTTCTAAATAAGATATGAAGGAAAATGCATGTGTGTGTATTTTTAATGTATAGGTGTAGCAGCATAACAAAAGGGAAACCAAAATTGATTAGTAACAGTTAAGGGAGGCATTCAACTTAGCCATTTTTTCAAAAAAAAAAACAATCGTAAACTGTTGCATAATTTCATTTCCTTAAAATGTGATAAAGGGATACACGCTGAAAGTTCAGAGTTAGTAATGGGATGAGATATTGAATTAATAAAAATACAAATAGGTGAAAAAGTGATAGTAAAGAATGAGTTTCAAACATCCAGGAAAAAAATAGATTGGTTAACACGTAATATATTTTAAAATAAAATTAATCTCAATAAATTATAGTCCTAGTATATTAACATTATATTGCATGATGTCAGAAATAACATTATAAAATATAAATGATGCATGGATGGTCTAAATTTGTGTGTTATCATTGATGTTTTCCTTATTTTTATTTTTGAGAATTAATTGACATTTTTTCACTAGTGCCTCCTTCTTCCTGACCATAAACTGATGATGTTCACTGGGCACGAGTGAGAAAAATATAGATTTATTATTTTAAACAACAACAACAAAAAGGTATTAATAACTCATATATGAGTGAGCCAAGAAGATGTATGCGATTTTAGATAGTTCTGGGGCTAGGAATTAAATAATATCTATCATAAGGGCATTAGTCTCCCTGTGCCTTATTCTGCCTTGTTCCGTATGGGGACACACCATTAGGCCAACTCCACCTATAGAGGGAGGATGATGATTACTGGCCGATGGGCAGAATCAAGTTTATATTCTATCAGCTTAACAAAAAGTGAAATTTTTTTATTCAATAATTCTAGAAGAGTTCCTAGAGCTGATTTCCACTGGCTTTTAGTCACGTGTGTATTCCTTAACTAATCACTGGGGGAGGGGCCCTTACTGGCGCAGGTCTCAGATATATGCACTTGCTTTAAGATGGGAGAAATGTGTTTTTTAAAGAAAAACCAAGTGCAAAGTCAAATTGAAGATTAAATGGATTCAGCACAACAGCAATACATTAAAATGCCTATAAAACCCTTAGCACCTAATAATCAAATACATACTTTCTCCTCATATTCATTTTAAAGTGTCTCTGCTCTAATATAATAACATTCACCTCCTTGTTTGCATTTCTCAAGTCAAGTCTTTCCCCTATTTTCACACAAAAGTTAGCTTTTCAAAATAAGAATGTGCATATATAATTGACATCTGAAAAACTCCTTTTATTATTACATAACAAAAAAATTAAAAAAACCCCCAAATATTTACCCAAACACCACCAACTGTTACATAACGGTATTCATACAGGAGCCATCAGAATGCATAGATTGAATCAGATCTCTGTTTTCAGGTATTTCCAAGTCCAGGAGAGGACACAGTATACCATGCAATTGTAGATAAAATGTGATGGTCTTCATGGAAGAGGACTAGAGAGGCCTACGCTAGTTCAGAGTCAAGAGACACAGCCAGAAAGCCACTGGGTATGTCCCACCCATCCTAGTGGAAAGAAAGTACTCCAGATAAATGAAATAGAGGTTCCAAACATCCAGAATTAAAAGTAGAGACAGATCATGTGAATATTTGGCAGACATTCAACATAGCAGTATCATGGAATAAAATATAAGGATACATAGGGTATGAGGGTAGAGAATTAAGAAAGACAGGTAATGAAAGGACAATTCTATATTCTGTAACATGACATTTTTGTGTGTGACTTTTTGAAAATTATTCCGTATTATACCTCATACCTTTGTGATTTGTCCCTTCAGGGTAATAAGCATTAGAAAATGCAAAACAGGGCGGCATCTGTAGCTCAGTGGGTAGCGTGGCGGCCACATACACCAAGAACGGTGGGTTGGAACTCGGCCTGGGCCAGCTAAAACAACAATAACAACTATACAAAAAAAATTAAAAAATTAATAGCCAGGCATTGTGGCGGACACCTGTAGCCCCAGCTAGTTGGGAGGCTGTGGCAAGAGAATTGCTTAAGCCCAAGAGTCTGAGGTTGCTGTGAGTTGTGATGCCAAAGCACTTTACCAAGGGTGACACAGTGAGACTCTGTCTCAAAAAAAAAAATAAATAAATAAAGAGCGAGAGAGAATGCAAAACAATTGATACAATTCTAAACACTTTAATTTCTTACATGTAAAACAAAAATGTCTACATCACAGGGTTGTTGTGGCTTAACTGGATGAACACATCCAATCTGCTCAGGGCAGTGCCTGATCCAGTCTCCTTAGGATGTGCCTTGTGTAATTCTCTTTGCCTCATTGTACTTTTCACAAATTGAAAAAGGGCCATCCACCTGCTCATTTGTGTCTCTGTCTTGTTTAGTTAGTTACCACAATATTTCAAACATTTTCATTATTATTATATCTGTTATGGGGACCTGTTACCAGTGATCTTTGATGTCACTATTGTAACTGTGTTAGAGCCCTGAGCACCATGCCCATGTAAGGTGAAAACTTTAGTTGACCCTTGTGTGTGTTCTGGCTGCTTCACCCACCAGCCATTTCCCACCTGTTTTTCTTGGGCTTTCCAATTCCCTAAGACTCAACAAAATTGAAATTAGGCCAATTGATAATCCTGCAATGTCGTCTAAATGTTCAAGAGAATGGAAGAGTTGTAGTCTCATTTTTTATTAAAAGCTAAAAATGATTAAGTTCAGTGAGTAAGGCCCCTTGAGCTGAGATAGGCCCCAAACTTGGCCTCTTATGTCAAAGAGTTGACAAAGCTGCAAATGAGAAGAAAACGTTCTTGAAAGAAATTAAAAGTGCAACTACAGTGAACACATGAATGATAAGAAAAAGAAACAGCCATTCTTCATATAGAGATAGTTTCAGTGGTCTGGATAGAGCTTACCACCCGTAACTTTACCTCAAACCAAAGCAGAATCCAAAGCCAGGCCCCAACTCTCTTTGAATCCAAGAAAGCTAAGAGAGCTGAGGAAATGGAAAAAGAGAAATGTAAACCCAGCAGACTTTAGCTCATGAGGTTGAAAAAAAGATGTCTCCTTAACATAAAAGTGCAAAGAGAAGCAGCAAGAACTGATGGAGAAGCTGCAGCCAGTTACCCAAAATTAGCTGAGATCACAGATGAAGGTGGCTACACCAGCAGCAGCTTGTCAAGGAAGAAGAAGCAGCCTTCTATTTGAAAAAGATGCCATCTGGCACCTTCATTGGCTTAGAGATAAACCAATGCCTGGCTTCAGATCTTTTAAGAATAGGCTGCCTCTCTTTGGGGGGCCAAGGAAACTAGTGACTTTAATTTCAAAGCAATGTGCATTAGCCATGTTGAAAATCTTGACCATTAGAGCCATTCTAATTCTACTCTGCCCTTGTTTCTATAAATAGAAGAGCAAAGTCTGCAGCTCTTCTGTTTACAGTATAGTTTAATAAAGACTTTAAGACCACTGTTGAGATATACTCCTTGGATAAAAAGATTCCTTTTGAATATTACTGCTTATTAATAATGCCCCTAGTGATCTGAGAGCTCCAATAGAGATGTACAAAAAAATTAATGTTGTTGTCATACCTGCTAACACAGCATCCATCCTGCAGCCCATAGATCCAGGCATAATGTTGCTTTTCCAGTCTTATTCTTTAACAAACAAGTTTGTAAGGCTACAGTTGCCATAATTAGTTGTTCCTCTGATAGATCTGGGCCATTTAAATTGAAAACCATTGGAAAGATTACTTAATTCTACATGCCGTTAAGAACATTCAAGTTCACGGAAGAAGCTCAACATATCAACATTAATGGGGGTTTGGAAGAAGTTGATTCCAACTTCCATGAATGACTCTAAGAGTTTTGGGACTTTCAGTGGAGAATGTAAGTGCAGTTATGGTGAAAAGAGCAGGAATAGAATTGGAAGCGGAGCTTGAAGATGGGACTTGGTTGGGGCAATTGTATGGATGAGCAAAGAAAATGGTTTTGAAGTGGAATCTACTCCAAAATTGTTAAATTGTCAACATGGCATTTAGAAAATAATACAAATTTAGTTTATAAATCAGTACCGGAACATTAGAGAATTGACTCCAATTCTGAAGGACATTCTACTGCGTGTAAAATGCTTCTAAAAGCATCATATGCTGCAGAGAAATCTTTCAGGAGAGGAAAAGTCAACTAAAAAGGCAAATATCATTGTATTCATGTTTTAAGAAACTGCCACCCCCGCCCCAACCTTGGACCAATCAGCAACCTTCTGCATGAAGGCACAGCCCTCCCCCAGCAAAAAGATTATGACCCTCTGAAAGCTCAGATAAGCTTTCGCATGTTTTGGAAATAATTTTTAATGAAGATACATACATTGTTTTTCATGCATAATCCTATTGCACACTTAACAAGGTAGGGTAAAAATAAAGTTTAAATCCAACTGTGGAAAGAATTATTTTGACTTCCCTTATGGAGACAGTCACCTGATTGCGGTGGTCTGGAACTGAATCTGCTATATCTTTAGGGTGTGACTTCATTCCTTGTCACTCATGTTGTTATACTCACTGACACTTTTTTACATTTCTTTATTTTTAACTGTGTTGGTTCTCTTGGCGGCAATTGGTTTCCTCCCTATATCTAAATCCCATCTCAACATCATCACCTTTTAAGAATACCTCTTCTGTGTTCCAATTCCCCTAGCTCAGTTGTATCTTCTTGTATGTAGTGTTTAATTGATATTGCCTAGAGTTGAAATGATTATTTTATATGTCTTTTTACCCATATTTCCTATGACCTCCTGTCTATCTTTTTAATCTGTGTTCTCCATGCCACCTAGCTTGGTTCTATGTTAATAAGAATCTACAATATTTTTATTTGTACTGAACGCAGACATGAGTAGAGGTTTGAACTGCTACCCAGCCTGTCAGACCTGCCATTTGATTTCATTTGGTAAATTGGGCATTGCTTTGACATCTATTCTTCAGGTTATAAACTATTTCCATTATATCTTTATAAATACTGATTACCATTTCAATGTTACTTCCTACAATAAACTGCTAAAACTTTAAGCACTATATGTAATTCTCACACATAGTGGTGATGACCAATATAACGCATTAAACGCATTAGGGGAATACATATAAAAGCTCATTTTCACAGTGCACAATACCAGTTGGTATATTTGAGGGTATATTTTCTGTGTCACTGAAAACTATGAGTGTATTAGAAAGTGTGTAGTGGCTCAGCGCCTGTAGCTAAGCAGCTAGGGCACCAGCCATGTACACTGGAGCTGGCGGGTTTGAACCCAGCCTAGGCCACCAAACAACAATGACAACTACAACAAAAGAATAGCTGGACATTGTGGTGGGCGCTTTTAGTCCCAGCTACTTGGGAGGCTAGGCAAGAGAATCACTTAAGCCCAAGAGTTGGAGGTTGCTGTGAGCTGTGACATCACAGCACCCTACTGAGGGTGATAGAGATACCGTTGTGTAGTATTATGATGAGATACTGTTGTGTAGTATTATGAACATGTTTTAATCCAAACTTCATGAACATTTATTTCAGAAAAGACAAATATATAATACAAAAAAACATAATGAGATACTGTTGTGTAGTATTACAAACATGTTTCAAACCAAACTCCATGAACATTATTGTCCAGAAAAGACAAATTACTCCTACTCCCAACTTTCAAAATCAAGCACTTTTACCTTTACTTTAATACAGCAAATACATAGTTAATGCTTTCATCTGTTTGCTTTTCTACCATTTTTGGTCTTCTTTCTGCTTCTTGGTTTTACATCTGTTTTTAAGCTCTGTCCCTTTAATACTTTCGTATGCACACTTCCAAAAGACGTTTCCTAAATTCAGGTATAGTTGAAAATGGCTTCTAATCTATGCACACAAAGTTCTATTGTTTCCTTTCTTATTTGTAGCTGATGCACATCGCTGAAAGTTTTGTGACTCACAAGAAACTATTTAAGATTGAATATCAAAGTGTTGGGAGGAAGTGCAATGGATAAAGAAGAAAAAGACTACAGCAGAAAGAAAAAAGAGAGGAAATAAACCTTGTTTATTAAAAACATGTTGTTGACTCTTTGAAAAAATCTTTATGCTTTCAAGTACATTTCCAAGCTATAACATAAAAACACAGCTATGCTGGTCCCGAACCTGAGCCACCACCCGATAGACAGCTGGTGTTCCTCAGCCCTAATAATGGCACATCACTGGCCATTCAATGACATTACAGATGTGATGGGATTGTACGGAGCATCAAGTTGGCTGGAAAATCTGCCAGTATGGATCGATGGAAAAACCTATTTAAACCAGTTTGGCAATTACAACTTTAGAAAAGAGATTAGTTACTAGAAGGAGTTTGAGAAGTTACCATGAGCATTCCATACAAATGTGTATAGATGCATTCCTTACTAGAAAAATGTAACTGGTGCTGTCAAAAATAATGAGACTGTCTTATTTTTTCAAAGGTAATATTTGCAATGACATATTTATCCTATTTTCTTTTTGTTTAAAGGATTTTAAAAATAATAAGTGTTCCCTTAAAGTTATCAAAAGTAAAATGTTAAATATAATTCCTCTCAGAATATTTTAGTGCCCTCTAGTGTGCAAAAATTAACAATAGCATTTTTTTCTCCATGTATTGTTTTAAAAATACCATTTTTTAAATGGTAACTTTGAATCAATATGAAGTGAGTAAAAGATATTCAACTTGTAAAGCAAATTAGAGCCAGATGTCAGTTCAATCTAAATATAAAACTCAAAAAATGTAACGTTTTTTGCTATTTTTGTTCAACTCAGATTAAGCAGGCCCCCTTTCTATTTTGAATGTCAGACATGACTCTCATTTGCATAAATCCCTCTGTAGATTTCAGAGGTTCACGCAAGCTAGACTGTCCTCTGTCCTTTTTAATACTGTGACTTCCATGTTTTCTCCGGAGTGTATATATAAAATGATATATACATATTACTAAATTGGGAGCCTTCTCTGAATCCACTAGCCCCAACACACTAAAATATTTAAACTATCATTAGAGCAGTTGGTTTGTGCCAAGAACAGGAGCCAGACCTAAGCTTCCCTCTATTGCTACAGAAGTTGTTTTCAGAACAAGGATGGGATATTAAGAAGATCCAGCTATTTAAAAAGAAAAAAATATTTCATGATCTGTGAAATATCAACAGAAAGCATTGAGCCAAAAGAAAAGTTTAAATCAAGATGGGAAAATTATTTTAGGGGAGTTTCTTTGAACTTAATTTCAAATCAAGTGACAGATCCATCAATGTATAAGAAGATAAATATTCTTTATCTGTCAATAATCAGTGTCAATCAAAATAACTTCTGCATTGAGAAAATATATAACGGGGCATATCTACCAGCGTTGTTTCAATTTTCTATGAAGAATTCATGACTTAAATTAGAATGCAGTCAGAGACCATGTGCCAGGTTCATACTATTAGATAATCTGTGAATGAATGGGCTTGCATCACCTCTTTTTTTTTAAATTAGATCATAAACATGTAGATCATGTTTACATCTAAGCATTTATAAGATACAATGTGCTGATTTCATATAGAATTAGGACCGCTTACATCACACTGGTTAATATATACCTCATCTCATTTACTTAATTATTGTGTTAACACATTTATATTCTGTACTAATAGATCCAACATGTACCCTTGGATTATGCCTCTTCATTAGAATTTCCTCAAAAGTGAACAACAAAATCGGGTGACTCCAAATTGCTTTTTGATTTTCAACATCAGCAAAGGTCCACTACAGATCAAGAACCTTTGATGAATATTCAAGGGATATCCAAAATTTCAGGTAATATTTCATTTGGCAACACTATACATTTAGCGTGATCTGAACTGTATGAACCATGGTATCTGTTAGAATTACAGAGATTCCTTTTGTCTTTGTCTTGGCAAGTCTCCAACATGCTTCCTGTGTGCCGCTGGGGAGGAAGCCATAAAGCTCAGAGGACTGCAATATTAGAGGAAAACCAACATTTCTATCCAATTTGGAATTTAAGTAAAATAGAGTAATTTTGAAAATTTTAAATAAAATATTAATAAGCATGTTATTTAATCATTTTTACTTATCCTCAATAAATATAACACTGTACATGTTAATATCCGGTAAAACCCCCACAGTTGACCATCTCCCTACATTGACCACTGCCTTAAGTTGACCCAACTTTCATAGACTAGACACGCACCACATGCACTCAATGGACGTTCCTTATGTTATCAACCACTTCTGTATATTGATGAGTTTTTTACAGTCTCTTGGGTGTCATCTTACAGAGTTTCTACTGTATTTTAGAATACATTACTCAGAACAGACTGAGCTTTTATACTTTGTGCGTTAGTATTTATTTTACAATACATTCCTCAGAATAGACTGGTTTTTCCTAATTTGTATGAAAGAGTCATAAATGTTTTGCAGGCCTAGAAAATAACATAAACGACCCACTTTTTTCACTCAATAGCTCAGACAAGTGATGAACTGCAGTCATATACAAGGGTAGAATTAAAAACAGTAATAGTAACATCAGTATTTGCTTTCGTAAATTCTCTGGAGCAAGTTCCTGGTGCTTTTATACCCATTTATATATACACAACATTTCTCCTACTCTCAGATATAAGGACATTTAAAAAAAAACATCTTTTTTTAATACCCTAAAGCATAAGAAGAGAGGGAGATTCATCTTGGTTGAGTATCTAGCATGCATCAGGTATCCTATCGTGTATTTTTGCCATTTTAATCTTATTTATTCTTCACAATAGTCACTTCAGAGGGATGATACAACTTTAAAAAATGAAAAAAGTACTTTCAGAAAACATGAAGAAACACATTCAGAATAAAAAATTAGCAATAATGTCTCTTATGCACTGAACTCTTTATAATTGCCAAATACGGTTCTAAAATATTTCCATAAACTAGTTTTTTTTAATTTTTTTAATTCTGAT
This sequence comes from Galago senegalensis, assembly GCA_963575145.1. Taxonomy (NCBI): domain Eukaryota; kingdom Metazoa; phylum Chordata; class Mammalia; order Primates; family Galagidae; genus Galago; species Galago senegalensis. The sequence goes on along the minus strand of CAUYTI010109709.1, from coordinate 28,045 downwards.
AGGTTTTTAATTTTATTTTTAAAATTTTTTTGAATTTCCTACATTTCTTTATTATTAATTTGTAACTTCACTGTATTATGATGGTAGGAGAACATACTTTGCATGATTTAAATACTTTCACATTTATTGAGACTTGTTTTATGATTCATTGTATGGTCTGTTTTGGTAAATATTCCTGTATATATAAAAATAACATACAGTCGATGTAGATAGAAGACTTTTATGAATATTAGTTAGATCAAGTAGATTGATAGTGTTTTTTATGCTTTCTATATTTGAATTTTTGTCTATGTATTCTATCAATTACTGAAGGAGAAATGATTATGCCTCCAATTTTAAGGATGAAACAACTAAAGCTTACAGCAATTACATAACTTGACAGTGTTTACATAGCTTTCAAGTAGCAGAACTGAGACTTTATCACAGGTTGGTAAGATTCCAAACTTTGTTCTCCTACTAGTCTTAACAGTTAACTGGAGGGTGTCAGCACTGCTTCCCTCATCCCCATCTCCTGGAAAAATGTTTCCTTTCTTTGTTTATCTAAAGGCATATCGAGTGCAGATATCAAACTGACAGTCCAGGTTTGTGGAGGCCAGGATTTATACCGGAATCCTTTGTATAGGTCTTGGAGACCTGGCAAGGATCCACATGCCCAAGTTTGGCATGAAGTTATAGTGTTATCCACTTTAAAAGGAGCTATGATTAATGAGAAAATGCTAAGTAAGTGGCTTTAGGAAAAGTCAGAGCAATATAAGATGAGGACAAAGATGAATAATGAGGAGAAAGGAGGGCATGCAAGGGAAGGGTCGCTTTTCCAGTACATCGTCAGACTTTATCCACCGCTGTCCAGCCTTATTCTACTTTGTATGCATGTGAATTATATTGTCCCTTTCTAGAAAGAGGTAAGTTCTCTCCATCCTCTGACACATTATTTGTGGTATAAGTTTGCATGGAATCCCTTTCCCTACAATTTTCTCCTATTTTTGCCTTGATTTTTCAGGTTTTAACTACCCATCACTTCCCAAAGAAAGCCCGAAATCCTTATTAGGTCCCACGTCTCAGATTTCCCACAGCACCTGGACTGCCCCCTCTCATTACTTGAATCACCTGGCAGCATAATTTCTTCATAACGAATGTTCACTTGCACTTCTCAATTTCACCAGGGATCACAATTACAATTTTCATGTAAGTATAAATTTTTATTAATTTATTAATTTCTCATGAAGATACAGAAGAAAGATGAGCTAAATGGCCATATTCTTTTAATTTTCAGAATCTAGCTACAGAAATGCAATAAACACCTATAAAAATGTTATGGAGGCCGGACATAGTGGTTCATGCCTGTAATCCTAGCACTCTGGGAGGCCAGATTACTGGAACTCAGGAGTCTGATGCCAGCCCGAGCAAGAGTGAAATCCCATCTCTACTGAAAATAGAAAAAACTAGCTGGGAATTGTGGTGGGCACCTACAGTCTCTGCTACTCAGGAGGCTGAGGCAAGAGGATTGCTCAAGCCCAAGAGTTTGATGTTTCTGTGAACTATGACACCAGGCCACTCTACTTCTGGTGACAGAGTGAGACTCCACCTTAAAAAAAAAAAAAAAAAAAATATATATATATATATATACACACATCTATATTATATGTAATCTATTTTATATATATACATATATATTATATGTAATATATTTTATATATATATATGGAATGAGAGTTAATAAACAACAGTTCTTTTCAGACTGTACACACATGCTGGATTGCTCCTATGTCATCTTTTTAGCTAAATAAAAATAGCAAAGCATTCCAGTAACTTTATTTGCTCCCTTAATGTTTTAAAAGTCAGAACCAATTTGTTTTACTCTTTATTTTCTCCTAGTGGTCAAAAACTATGACAGTCTTTAACTTATGCAAACACATAATATAAAACATCTACATGAGAAGTATTTAGAAGAAACTAAAGGAGTGACATTGAGCATAAGAAGAGCATATTCTCAGGGAAATCTTTTGTGCTAAACTAGCATATTGATATAATTTCATCTACTCTTTTAAAAAGTTCTCTAAGTTATTAATATATACAACGAAATGCCTCCAATTTGAGATATATATATATATATATATATATATATATACACATTCATACACTCTCCACCGCTGCTGGGTAAACTGTAGTTGAAGACCCAGGCAGATTTATTTGAGTACTTGGCATTACCTATGTGTTCAAATAACTTGTCATGAAAACCAGTTTAAAGAATGCCTTTTCTTGACTTTGGAGCCCTCAAAATATTATAGTATCTGCTCTCAAGAACAAAAAGAATCTCTGTCTATATTAGGTAGCAATAGAGAAAATGATCCAACCTCATTTATTCTTTATAAAAGAAATTTTTCGGTATCTATTTACATTTATAAATCATCAGCCATGAAGCAGAACACAATTGGATTATTCTGTATTTTAAATGCATTATCCATATTGTATTCTTCCCTCTTATGAAAGGTATTCAAGTAAGCTCAATCATGGTTCCTTCTATCATTTGATGAATACCGGTAATATTTTTGAGACAAAGCCAAAAACTATCCTGACTTTAACTGACAGTAATTTTTACAGGGTGGCTGTAAAGTTCGTGTGCAATTTAAAATACTTGTCTATTGAACTTTATGGCCACCCTGTAGATGTATTAGATCTTAATAATGGAAATCAATAGTGTTCAATGAGCTAATTGATGCATAAAAGCATCAAGTGGTGGAAAAATTACATTACTAAATATAAGGGTTTATTTCCCCATGTTAGAAGGACTCCGTATATCCAGTGATATCCAGTCCAAGGTCCAGTGATAAGAGAACTATTGAAGATTATCAGAAATAATTTATGTTGCTTCTATCTTTCTGGTACATGATCTTTATCATAAGGCTTTGTCCTCAAGTTTGAAAGCTGCCTGCACACTTAAAGGTGTCCTGAATATATTTCAGGCAAGAAAAAGAGGAAAGGTTAAGGTATAAGAGTGAAATAATTTATTTTAACCAGGCTTATACGTTCTTTTTTTTTCTTTAGGAAGTATCATCTTCCCATGGATTGTTATTCTGATATAACATCCCACCACTAGGTGTGAGAAAAACTCAGATCAAAGTGGGTTTTTTTATTTGATTTTTTTTGTTTTGTTTTCTAATATTTGCAGCCTTGCAGACTCTAAGATAGAATCAGATAATGAAGAAGGGAGTTGGAAATGAAGGTTTCATTGATTAAACTTCAGTTTGTGCCTCAAGTTTGTCCCTGACGCCATCCAAGTTTGTGTCTCTCTCCATCTCTCGTACACACACATACAGAGACACCCATGCACACACACACATACCCCTTCCAGTGCTGAGGACTGGGCAAACCATTCACATGATATTCTAAGACAATTTTGTTTTATTTCATTCTTTGTAATATTTTCTATTATCCTCATAATGCATTCCCATTCCCCCGGTCTTCCACAAGCAACTGTTCTCTTTAATATAGGCACATTTCTGTTTGCATATGACCCTATAAAATGTAAATTTGTGTTATTACATATCTAAAAATAATTTGTGGACACGATCTTATGCTACACAAATCATTTTTCATTTGACTCTTACATAAAGCATAATGTTGACAGATGAACGTTGCATATCATAAACTTTTAAGTGTAAATGTAGAAGAATTCTTCATAAATGTTTGAGAATACGGATCATTAAAGTTTAGTTATTTGTGCCGTGTATGTTTACTGAATCCCAGTGAAATTCTACAGCACATTAGTAATAAGCAGCAAGAAAAACAAATCCAAACCAGAACTAGGATTAGGGAGATGATTCTGGGGAAGACGTGGAATCAGAGGACAGAGGAGCAAGATGAAGTCTTAGATAAGCTTGAAAGTCAGGAAGGCAGCACTTTAGACAACATGCAAGTAAAGACCTGAAATGTGTACACAATTTGTGTTGTTATCTGGGGGGAAAGGCTTCCAGGCAAAGGGACAACTAAGGACCAGGCATTCAGTAAGGAGCAGCAGAGCAGCCAGGGTGGGACGGGAAGAGGAGAAGGACTCTAAGTGGAAGAGGTAGAAGATAAAATAAGAGAATAAATCATTGTGAGCACTTTGACTTTAATTCTGAGGCAAGGAGAGAGCTGTTGAAGGGGTTGAGCAGAAGAATAAAATAATCAGTGCAATATTTTGCAGGATAATTCTGCTGCTGGGTTAGCAACAGGTCAATGGTAGGCAGCAGTGGAAACATGATGTCACTGAAGAGTGGCAAAATTAGATTAAATTATAGTGACTTAGGGAAGGTGGCGACAGAGAAGTGGTAAAGTTTGATTGAATTCTAGATACGTGGTTTTTTTTTTTTTCCAGTTTTTGGCTGGGGCCAGGTTTGAACCCTCCATCTCTGGTATATGGGGCCAACGCCCTACCTGAGCCACAGGCGCCGCCCTAGATGTGTTTTTAAAAGTAGAGTTAGGAGGTATATTTTGGTAAATTATTTGTGGAGTATAAGAATAAACAGACGCCAAAAAGGATCCCAAGCTTTTGAGCCTGAACAAGAAGGAGCAAAATTGGTAATAGAGATGGGAAAGTCTCTGAGAATTGTAGAAATGGGTGATAATATCTCGGTGTGACTTTGGAGACATTAGATTTGGCATGTCCTGAATAGAGATGCTGACTAGACAGACACATAAACAGGCAAGGAACTTTTCACTGAATAGTCTGGGTCTCTGACTGGGTCAGTATCTTTCATGAATTACTGTGCAGTAAATTTCAAAGTGAACCAGAACACTTGGATTTGCCCTAAACCTCTCACAGGTGTGTCAAAAGCTCATGATCATTGTCGCAGTCGTTGTAACACTGCCACCCTGAGGATGCACCTTCCATATGGCCCTGTCCCCCCCACCAAGCATGGAGCTGGAGAACCATGCTACGTGATGTGAGTTTAACTTGTTCCACAATCTAGAAAAGCCTCCAGAAAAGCACTAAGGTGTAAGCATTTATGAGAACATGCTGCTGTAAGGACAGTCCTCTCCATTCCTGCCACACAGACTGGGGTCATGTTGACCATTCACCCTAGAAAATTCTTTCTTTAGATAGAGGAGTAATGACAGGTTTGATAAACTGTCACTAGATGAAAATTTTATGTTACATAGAAGGGAAAGATCAATAGAAGTCCATGCTGTAAGCCGTTCTGTCTTGTTATCTTTGCTACTTACTGGTTTGTAGCATTTCTACTTGAAAATAAAGTGCCCTCAATGAAGAAGGAAATGCTGGGAATGAAAATGTCGTTATTGTCAATCTCCTCTGGTACAAAAGCCAAATGATCCTGGTAGGGGAGGGTTGGCAGCATCGGGATCACCAGGAAGGAGTGTGGATAAAGCTTTTTGTGTGTCTGCCCCTCCTAAAACACCAGAGAGGAAGGCAGTCTTCAGTTCGGCACAGCTCTTAAGACAGTGCAAGGAAGGCACGTCAATAGTTAATGCGGACTCATCAGTGTGAGTAGAATCTCATGTTGATGGAACATTAATAAACTTAATCAAATTATAAAAATTAATCAAATTAATAAACTTAATTTACTTTTTTTCAATAAAAATCTCATCATATGCTAATGTTTTGGTATTTAATTGTACTTTTCCCTTTTTCTTTATGTAATTATTAATAAATTCATGTCAATGCAAGGAGAGAAAAGAGTCTTGTCAGGACTCCTGGGTCACAAATTTTACGCAAATAAACATACACAAACTTACAAACAAAAAGACGGAGTTATGGACAATAAAGTTTCTCGATTGGTAACAATCAGTAAATAATGTAATAGCAAGGGGATAATGTATCCCTTTAATTATAGTGCCAAAAGGATGGCATGTGAAAAGGAACCAAATAACAAAACAAACCAAAGAAATTGAAACCGCACCCGTCGACAGATTCAGCGTCTATATTACCAGGTAGCATGTTTATTTCAAAGCCAGGGAAAAGGCTTTCCTCCCGAGCTGGGGTCGGTCCTCATTTTCTGTTCCTGCAGCACCCTGGCCTTAAGTTATCTGCATCACATAATTCATTATCAAAGAATAATAAAATAAAAATACAGAGGACAGTGCAGCAAGAAAATATTGTGATGTTTTTGTAAAATGAGAACCTCACTTTTAAACTAGAAAAAAGCTAGACAAATTTGAACCTGGGGAGAGACTTCTTTCTGATCCTCACAGCGCACGGGATGCAGAGAAGGAAAGAGAAAGTAGCTCACAAAAGATGAAGACTATAATGAGAATATTCAGGATGCTAATGGTGTCTACCGTCTCTAATATTTATGATTGCTTGGCTCTTTCAATTTATATACTATTCTATCTCCAGGAGCCCGTATGAATTGCGTGTGGGGAGCCCACACTCATTAATGAGCTGCAGAGATGACAAGGTACTCTCGCGCTCGCTATTCAGGCTCCCACCCCTGTATGTAGGAATCCCTGGGTGTGGCATCCTAACTGTTTGCTTGGAGGGAATCATTTTGCCCCAGATTTCTATAATTTTGTTCTCTTCTAAATAAGTGAGTAAAAAGCTTTTTAAAAAGGCCTTTCAGGCAGTGCCTTGAGCTCAAAAGGATAGGGCCCCGGCCCCATATGCCGGTGGTGGTGAGTTCAAACCCAGCCCTGGCTCAGAAACTGCAAAAAAAGGGGGGCTTTTATTCTTCTTGGAGATAGTACAGTATGTCCAACAGTGATAAAACCTTAATAATAATAGTAATAATAATAACCCATTAAATACCCTAATTCTCCATTTTTTCCTCTTTAATATTTTTATTAAATCATCACTGTGTACATTAATGCATTTATGGGGTACAATGTACTGATTTCATATACAATTCGGAATGCTTACATCAAATTGGTTACCATCGTCTTAACCTTACATACTTTATTGTGTTAGGACATTTATACTCTCAATAGATTGGACGTGGATCCTTGCAATATGCACCATAGGAGAGGTCCCACCGATTACCCTCCCTCCACCTGGCCTTCCCCCTTCTTTCACCTCCCCTGCTCTGTCCACCTTCATCCTGGGCTATAGTTGTGTTTTATCTTTCATATGAGAGTATGGGTGACTATATATTGGTTTCATAATTGTACTGAGTACATTGGATACTTTTTCTTCTGTTCTTGAGATACTTTACTAAGAAGAAAAGCTCTATCCATGTAAACATAAAAGAAGTAAAGTCTCCATCTTTTTTAAGGCTGCATAATATTCCATGGTGTACATATACCACAGTTTATTAATCTACTTATGGGATGATGGGCACATAAGCTGCTTCCATGACTTGGCAATTATGAATTGGGCTGCAATTAACAATCTGATGCAAATATCTTTGTTGTAAAATGATTTTTGGTCTTCTGGATATGTACCTAGTAAAGGAATTGCAGGAGGGATTGAAGGACAGGTTTATTTTTAGTTCCTTAAGTGTTCTCCAAATTTCTTTCCTAAAGGAACATATTAGCTTGCATTCCCACCAACAGTCAGAAGTGTTCCCTTTTCTCCACTCCCATACCAACATCTGTAATTTTGGGATTTTGTGATGTGTGCTATTCTTACTGGTGTTAGATGATATCTCAAAGTGGTCTTGATTTGCATTTCTCTAGTCCACATCATTTTCATCAGAGAAATGCAAAACCTAATTCACCTTTAGTGCCTTTGTATAGGAAACTTGTTAGCTCTTTCTGCCATGTAAGGACTCAGGGAGAAGATGGCTCTCCAGGAAGCTAGCAGTGAGAACAAAATAGAATTCCTAAAGTTAAGGATTGTTTCAATAAATATCTGGTATCAGATTCTGGCTTAAAGCCCCTCACTTTCAAGATACCCTGGCCAGACTTTGTTCCAAGTAAAACAGAAATTATTTCTTAAATTGTATGCCTGAAAATAGTAAAGAAAGAACAATCAGACACCCATACACAGCTCCTATCTGGCCCTTGCTTTCGAGAAAGAAAACCTGGGCTTCTTTAAATACCTGAAGCTTTCCTAAGTGATATCTTTGGCTTAGATTTTTGAATTCATTTTTACAAGTTGCAAATGTGTCTTCCTAATGAGAATGCTGCATTCATCTCATACCTTGTGACCTGGAGAACATAAACAGCTGTGAAATAAAATGCTGGTTTGTTGCTTAAAGTCTTCTCTTCACATCAGAATACTCAAAAACTTTAAGGTTAATGACCACTATCATTAAATGCAATGATAAAAGCAAATGAAAATCTCAAACAGTTGATTCTATGCATCAACTATTTGGGGGAGTTTGGGTAGCATGCTTTTACAAGAGCTAATTAGAATGTTTCTGATAATAGTTCAGAAAATTGTGACATCATTATAAATGGATTTTTAGAATTTTACTTTTATTTAACAGAATGGAAACAGTAGATATTCTGGTTCCTCCTACTGTGTGTTACAGGGAAAGGGTGCTATGCCTTCAGCTTGTTTAGTGACTAGCCTGATCTGAAAGGGCTGACACTGTGTAACTCTGGTAAGCTGTGCAGTCAACCCCTGCTGTTTTATTCTATTTGTTGAGGGCATCAAAAGCTCCAGGAAATGCAGTAAAATGGGGGGGAAAGGGTGAAATTATTCAGCATTTTGTGCTTCAACAAGATAATACCACGGTTCTGAGTAATAAAAGGTTCTGGTGTGGGGTGGGATCTTTATTCAAGAAGCTGCCTGCTTCTGTCAGAAGGTAAAGCAAAACTGATAATGTTCTTCAGAATTTTAAGTAATACACTTACTCCACTGGAATGCTCAAAATGCAGTGTAAAGACTTTCCTGATGGGTCCCACAAGCAAGAATATAACTAAAATTTTCAAGATGTTTTTTGTGTACTTTATATAAAGGCATGACCACTAAAGCTTAACCTGGTTTAACTAACCCGATGGTATAGCAACCACATTTCTGAATTTCTATTTGTTTTCTTCATCTTTCTTTATTCCACCAACTTCGCGTTTCCCTATGATTTAATTAGATTTTTATGCACTGTTTTGGAAAATGTTTATATCACGAAGGCTAAAATTAAACCACAGACCAAACTGAGGGAATCACTTACTGGAAATATGCACATAATAAAAATTTAAACTAGAGCTTAATATAAATTGAGTTAGAAATAGAGTTTGTGTATTTAAAAATAAAATAGCATTTTACTTACACTAAGGATTAGGCCGTCTGAGTATAGTTCTCTGAATATCAGAAAGATTAAAATATACAAAAAAAAATTTAGGAAGAGTAAAACTACTTCCAAAATGGACTTCTTTGTTGACTAAGATGAACGCAATTGTTCTTCTCGAGAGGTTCTACATTAATAAAAACGAATTGCCTACTTTGGTTAATTTCTGGGCTCTCTGTTCTCTTCCTTTGGTATATGTGTTTATCTTTATGCCACTACTATCACAGTGTTTTAATGATAGCATTAATTTGAATAATTTGAAATCAGGAAGAATAATGCATTAAACTTTCCTTTTTCTCATGACTGCTTTGATTATTTGGAATCTCTTGTGATTCTGTATGGATTTCAGAATTTTTTCTTTCTTTTTTGCAGTATTTGGCCAGGGCTGGGTTTGAACCCGCCACCTCCGGCATATGGGGCCGGTGCCCTACTCCTTTGAGCTATAGGCACCACCAGAATTTTTTTCTATGAAAAAAACCATTGGAATTTTGATAGAAATTAAATTGATTCTTTATATTTCTTTGGACTGTATGAATATTAAAGTTGTATTGATTCTTTTAATCCACAAACACAGGTTATCTATCCATTTGTGTTTTGTGCAACTTCTTCCATCAATATTTTATAGTTTTCGCTGTAGCAAAGAAGTTTCACTTTTCACGTCCTTGGTTAACTTTATTCCCAAATATTTTGTTCTTTGTATTCTCATAAGGGGGATTGTTATCTTGATTTCTTTCTTCAGGTCGTTCATCACTGATGTAAAGAAATGCCATTGAGAGCTGTGCTTATGGGTTCCTACCTGTAATCCCGGCTACCGAGGGACTGAGGAGGGAGGACCTCTGGAGCTCAGGAATCTGAGGCCACAGTAAACTATGATTGTGCCTTCCGGCCTGAGTGACAGAGTTAGACCTTGCCTTGAAAAAAAGAAGCAAAGAGTGAAAGGAAAAGAAAGAAGAGAGAAAGCAAGGCAAGGCAAAAAGAAAACGACAGAAATGCAACTTATTTTTGAATGTTAATTTTGTCATCTGCATTTCATTGAATTCATTTCTCTCTCTCAGAATTGCTTTGATTATTTGAATGCTTATGTGGATTTTAATTTTTTTCCCTGTATGAAATAGTCATTAGTATTTTGATAGGAATGAAATTGAATCTGAATATTGCTTTGGGTAGTATGGATATTAAGATCAGGAAAAACAACTCTGGACACCTTTTATATCTTTTTATCGTGTGTTTGTCCTTGATAGTAATTCCAGTACTATGTTGAATAGAAGCACCAGGAGGAAACAGCTTTGGCACGTCTAGATCTTAGAGGAAAAGCTTTCAGCTTTACCCCAACAATGATAATAATTTCCATAAATGGTCTTTGTTATATTTTGGAAATTTCCTTCTATAACTATTTTTTGAGAGTTTTATGATGAAAAATGTTGACTGTGTCAGATGCTTCTCCTGCACTTATTGTGGTGACCATGTGGCCTTATCTTCTTTTTGATAATACATAATTATCACTGACATATGGAATTCAAAAAATTGAATATATGGAAACGAATGTGGTGTATCACACCATCATAGTGATCGACTGGTTTGCTAAACCAAACTTGTGCCCCAGGGATAAATACCACTTGATCGTGGTGGTGTTAACCTTCTCTGACACGCTGTCCTTGAATTCAGTTTCTCTTGTGTTATGGAGGATGTGTGCCCCTGGCCCTTTGCTAGGTGTCTGCTCCAAGGAAGGAAATCATCACCCTGTAGAGAGGGCTGTGCTCCAGGGTTTTTGCAGCATTTTTCGCAACAGTCAATATACAGAATCAACCTGTGTGTTCATCCACAAATGAATGGATGAAGTAATTGTGGTGTAATATATACAATGGAATATCACAGGGTCTTAACAGAAAGGAGAGGCTGCCGTTTGAAACAACATTGATAAGCTTGTAAACCTGGAAAATATTATGCTAAGGGAAATAAAGACAAATATGGCATAATCTCACTTATATAGAGAATTTTAAAAGTCAAATACATGGAAACAGGGGCAGTGAGGGAAGGGGAAAGGAGAAGTAGATTATGCAGTAAAACATCGCAGTTTAGAACTTGCTAAAAGAATAGACTTCAAATGTTCTTATCACAGGGAGGGGAGTAATTATGGAAACTGAGGGAGATTAATTTGCTGAACTATAACGATTTTACCATTTTACCATATATATGCATACATATATACATATGTACACCAAAGTACCATTTATATGCCTTAAATATATTATTTGTTAAAAAGAAGACGGTGAGGAGTAGACATAGGTTAATGAAATAGATAGCAACAATATTGCTTCAAGCTTTCTTTGGAATAAGAAACTATATTAATTTTGGTTATAGTAAAGGGCAGTGGAGAACCAGTAATGGGTTTAAAATAAGAAAATGGAATCCAATTTATGCTTTTGGAGTATAACTGTAACTTCAGTGGGTATTAGAGAGGATGTGGCTTGTCCTTGAGCTACAGCCGAGGGAGGAGTGGAGTAGCACTGACTGTACCTGGTGCCCGCCTGCAAGGGAGGGGCTCCAGGGGAGGGAGACCATCGGGAGAGTTGCCCAAGGAGACTTGGGAAAGAACAGAGGGCACCTGACTTGTAGACTCACAGCATCACAGTTTATGTGGAAGAGAGTCCAAAGACGGGTGAGTTTCCTCCTTTTTCTAAAGAAAATGATAACTCCTTCTCTATTGAAGAGTCTTGTGAATTCCCACCTTCTTCACCTTTTTTGATCTACTAGAAAACTGGCTTTCTCTTGAGGACACTGCTCTCCTTACACCCCTCTCGAGAGATGGATGTGATCTTCCCTGTACCCTTATCCTTTGACAAAACGCCCATCCCTGAAAACACTGCTCCTGCAGCTTAAAAACATTCACCTTATCAATTACTAGCTTGCTATGTAGAAGTAATTTATCAAACACCACTCCCTTGGATTTTATAGATATTTTAGTATCTGAATTACAATTAATTTCTATATTATTAACTTAATTGTACTTTCTGATGATTCCAACTTCAACACAGAATAGGCTGCTGGGTGATTTTATCCTTGCCAATAATTTGTCCTCCGTTTCCATAGCCATTCTCTCTAGATTCCGTCATTAACCATAAGAACAGCTTTTCCAAAATCTCAATTTCAAGCTACCAATTTTCATCTATCACCACTTCCTTGCCCTTTCTGCTCCCTTCCGTAAGTTTTTCAGCTTCAAAAATCCGTACACTTCACTGAGCACTACAGTGAATTGTTCCTACCTCTTTTCTTTTTCTTCTTCTTCTTCTTCTTTTTTTTTTTTTTTTTTTTTGCCGTTTTTGGTCTGGGCTGGATTTGAACCCACCACCTCTGGCATATGGGGCTGGTCCCCTACTCCTTTGAGCCACAGGCACCGCCAGCCTACCTCTTTCCTTTTATGTTTTATTTTATTTTCAGTTGACAAATAATAATTATATGTATTGATGGGGACAGTGTGGTGTTTTGATACAGGTATCTGTCACAGAAGGAGCAAATGAGGATGATTAACAAATTGCTCATCTCAAATATTTATGATTAGTTTTTAGAGAACACTTACAATTAATTCTTTTAGCCGTTTTGAAGTATACACCAGAAATTACTGTCACCACGCTGTGCTATCCCCAGAACCTGTTCTTCTTGTCTGATTGGGACTTTGTATGCCCTGACTAACATTTCCCCTGTGCTTGGCATGTTTGCCCTCATCCCCCAGCTTCTGTTCCCTACCATTCCCACTTCCTAGGAGTTCAACACTTAGAGTCCACATGGCAGTGAAATTACACGGTATTGTCCTCTCGATGAGTTATTTCACTTAACATAATGTCTCTAGGTTCACCCACGTTGTCTAACAAGACAAAATTCTTGCCTTTTTAAGAGTGACTAAAAAAAAAAGAAGAAGAATGACTGGTATTACATTTTAAATTTATCCCACATTTTGCTATTTTATTTATTTATTTATTTATTTACTTATTGTAGAGACAGAGTCTCACTTTGTCACCCTGGGTAGAGTGCTGTGGCATCACACAGCTCACAGTGATTCTCTTGCCTCAGCGTCCCGAGTAGCTGGGGCTATAGGCTCCTGCCACAACGCCCGGCTGTTTTCTTGGTTGCAGTTTGATGGAGGTGCTTTTGAACCTGCCACCCTCGGTACGTGGGGCCAATGCCCTACCCACTGAGCCACAGGCGCTGCCCTATCCCACATTTTAATACATTCATCTGTCGATAAGTACTTCAGGGTTCTTATATTTTTTATAATTGGGAATAATGATGCAACAAACTTGGGAGTGCAGGCATTTTTTTGCCATACTGATGCTATTTTTTTCAGATACATTTCAAAAAGTGGAATGGCTGGATTATGGTAATTCTGTTTTTAGTTTTTTGAGACACTACCATACTATGTTCCAAAATGGCTGTGCTCATTTACAAAATCACCAGCAGCGTTTGGGGTTTTCTTTCCTCCACATCTGCACTGACACTTGTTGTCTTTCTTGTTTTTGGTAATAGCAAATCTAACAGAGGTGAGGAGATATTTCATTGTGATTTTAAATTAGATTAGAGAAGTTGAGAATGTTTTCATTTATCTGGTGTGCATTTGTATGTTATCTTTTGAGAAATATCTATTGAGATCCTTTACCTATTTTTAAATATGATTATTTATTTTCTCATTATTGAATAAATTGAAATTCTTGTACACTTTGCATACGAGGCCCCTATCTGATATATGATTTGCAGGTATTTTCTGGTGGTCTATGAGTTCTCTCCTCACCCTGTTAATTGGTTCCTTTGAATTGCACAAGCTTTTCAGTTTGATGCAAAACCATTTGTCTATTTTTCCTTTTGTTTCTTGTGCTTTTGGATTTACATCTGAGAAATAACTAATTACATCCTATTTCTCCCATTTTTTTTCTAATAGTTTTACGGTTTTAGGTCTTGTGAGTCTTTTTTTTTTTTTTGGCCAGGGTTGGATTCGAACCCACCACCTCCCACATATGGGGCTGACGCCCCACCTCTTTGAGCCACAGGTGCCACCCTTGGTCTTATAAGTCTTTATTCAATTTTGAGTTGTTTCTTGTATCAAGAATGAGATTAGAGGCCACATTTATTCTTCTGCATGTACCTTTCCAATATTTCCAAGTCATTTATTGAAAAGACTGTTTTTCCTTTCCCCTACTGTGTGTACTCAGGACCTTTAGTGAAAATAAATTGGCCATTCACATGTGTGTTTATTCCTCTGGTCTTTATCCTGTTCCACTAGTTGATTTGTCCATTTTCATGCTAAAACCAGTCAATTTTGTTTGCTGTAATTATTTTTATATTAGTAATTATTTTAAAATCCACTAGTATAATGTCTGTAGCTTGTTTTATTTCTTTTTTCTTATTTTTTTTTCCTTTACTCAAGGTTATTTTGACTAAACAGGGTCTATTGTTGTGGTTTCATGTCCATTTTATGGTTTTGATCCTTTTCTGTGAAGAATAATAGCATTCCGGTTTTGACAGGGATTGCATTGAAGTCACTAAATGTATTTTGGTAGTATAGACATTTTTAACAAAATTAATTCATTCAAACTATGAATACAGTATAGATTTCCATTTATTTGTGTCACCTTCAATTTCTTTCATCAATGGTTTATGGTTTGTAGTATACAGATCTTTTGCAGTCTTGGTTAAACTTACATCTAAGTATCTCATCTTGGGAGGATGCTATAGTAAAAGAGATTATTCCCTTAATTTCCTTTTCAGATAGTGGGTTAGTGGGTTAGTGTACAGAATCACCAACTATTTAGTATTTTGTGACTTTACTGAATTTGTTTATCAGTTCTTACCATTTTTTTGGTCAACTCTTAGGGTTTTCTATATAGGAGAAAACATATAAGTCCATGTCATTAATGAATAGAGGTACTTTTAGTTCTCTCTACCCTACATGAATAATTTTTGTAATTTTTTCTTGCTTAATGGCTCTGGCTAGGACTTGTAGTACTATTTTGAACAGAAGTGGTGGAAATGGGCATCCTTGCCTTAATCCAGATCTCAGAGGGAAATCTTGGACTATCCACCAATAAAAATAATGTTTGTTAACTCCCACTATTTTTTAACAATGTCTTATGTCTTTTATGACTTCACTTCATTAATTCAGGACTAATTCTATGGCTGCATTCTAAGTCTATTATTGCAATGCCTTTGGTTCTACCCACTTTCTTTTTTCCTCTGGTCACTTTTTTCTTTTACTTGGTTAGTGAAATTACAGCCCTGACCAAATCCAGTACTCTGTGCAACTGAATGTGACTGCAGCAGGAAAGACAATTATGCCAAACAATGCTCTTAAATGTACAATGTCTAAACTCAAGTAGGTCTGAAAGACTGCTCAGAATTGCACACTATTTCCTGGCCATTCTTTAGCCAACATTTTTATTCCTATTTTCATTTGATGATTCCTATATAATGAATGGGGGGAAGGTTAAATCAGAAAAGAACCCTCAGAACGGTCTCAATCTCACAGCTCAGCAACAGCTTACCTACAATCTACTATGCCCCTACTCTACGTTCTCTCCTCCTACAATAATTCATGATTATAGAGCAACCTGTCTTTGCGCAAACTGTAGTGCATCCATCAGTGCCTGATGGAACATCTTGCTGAGACTCTTCCCCTATATTCCATTTCATCAGAACAAAAATATGCTGTCATTTTCTTTCCATCTTAACAAAAATCCCTCTCTTAACATTACTTCTCTTTCTGCTATCATAATATTCACCTCTACAGTCTCTAAACTAAGCAAGTCTCTCACACATACATTAAGTCAGAATTCTACATATATCTAGGTAACTAATATCTACTATCGCATCTCGTCCAGTAAGGAGTGCTTAATAAATGTTTTTAAGAGAGTAAAGGAATAAGTTTATGATATAGATATCTTCTTTAAGTTAGTTAGCAGACTTAGCAAATGTATGTTCAAATTAATGTGTTTGTGGTATGCGTAATAGATTATTATCAAGTTTCAGTAGTTTGAGGGCAAAAGTGAAGTCATCATATCTAGTAGACCCTCTATCTCAATAGCCTCATCCAGGCAAACTTTATAACACACATGAATTAGAAATATACCTCTACCTTGTTGAGCCATTAGGATTTCATGTTTATTTCTAATCAATAGCTAGCATTTACTGAGTTATTAATATTTAGTAAAATATTTTTGAGCACATAGTTTGTCACTTTTCTAGGGATAAAAGAAATAACTACCCTTTTCTAAATGATTTTCAATAAAATTTGTCAACTGTTGCAAAAAACAGTTTAGATAAACTATCTGATGACATCTGTCAAATATTCCCATATTCTAAAATGAATACCACCAAAAATTGCTATTTTGTAATCATATTTCTATATATTCCAAAAATTTTTCTATCACAAATTTGTATTGGCCACTTAGCCTTTAATCATAGCTAGAATAGTTATAGTCAACTGGAATAATAAGCATTTGTTCTTTCCTCCCAAGGCAGTGATGTAGATAAAAAGGAAAAGTCATAATTTGCATGACTTCAGTTACAGAATGGTCAAATGAACATCTTTGTGTTATAACTAGTTCAAATAAAGGGAATGTGATTGCTGTCCAACACCATGATCTCAAAAATAGCCCAGGATAATACAGCTGCCACAATTCTCAGGGGCAGAGTTAAAAGAGACGATCAAATTTTGTGAAATAGGTTTATTTAATGAAAAAGCTTGAATTTTAAAAGAGTAGATAAAGAGAGAGGAAAAAAACAGATACATAGAAAGGAATTCTAATACTATTCCTCCTCTCACCTTTAAGACTAAAAATACTATATAACATTAGTTAAAGTCAAAAGGTCAAGATAGTAGAGACACATTAGAATACGAGGGTTCAGTTAGCACAGGAGATAAGATATGTATTTTAGCCTCATCTTAATCTAATTTTACATTCTAAGTGACCTTGGATAACAACTTCATTATCTAAACTTCTATTTCCATATTAATAGTACAGAATGCCTGTAATCCTACCACTCTGGGAGGCTGAGAGGGGTGGATTGCTCTGAGCTCAGAGGTTCAAGTTGAGCCTGAGCCAGAGTGAGACCCTGTCCCCTGTCTCTACTAAAAAAAAAAAAAAACCCTGGGTATTGTGTGGGCACCTGTAGTCCCACCTACATGGGAGGCTGAGGCAAGAGAATTGCGTAAGCCCAAGAGTTGGAGGTGGCTGTTAGCTATGATGCCACAACACTCTACCAAAAACCACAAAGTGAGGTACTATCTCAATAAAATAAATAAATAAAAGAAAAAGAAGAGAATTAAAAAAGAAACTTCAAACTGAGAGGATTGAAAGCCAATGGAAAGCAAAAATTAAAAAAAAAATAACTATTTCTAAGGGTTTTGCGCTGATTAAATGAGATAATGCATATACACCACTTCATACTCTGAAGGATCTTCTGAATTTAGCCCATCTAGAACTCAAGTTTCTTACTAGTTCGTTCCTAATTATTTTTTCCCCCAACTCTTAGAGATTAGTCACTGGCCCAAAGTACAGCTGTACAGGTGGAATGTAGTTGGGTGTCATACTAGTGCCCCTCATTGTGTGAATACCCGTCTTCACAATATGTTTATTCTTTCCCCTAGAGGCATTGCATTGCAAAGGGAAACAAATTAGCATAGGTATAACAAAGGAATTATGTAGAATAAATAGGAAAATCATTGTCTTTATTTCATTAATACTACCTTTTAAGTTTTTTGTGGTTGGAGTCTCACTGGTTGTTGTACATACCACAACTTCAATGCCTCCCTATTAAGTCATTAGTAACATTCACAAGATTTAGAAACGTTTAGTAGTCACTGTGGATCAACGATGCAGAAAGTAGAGTTTAAAGGATAAAACTGAGAATGTGAAAGTGGACTGTCTGGAAGTGTATAACCTTATAGATATACATATACATATTTGTGATTGGAAGATGTGTGTATATTATACAGGAGAGAGAGAGAAGCTGCCAAGTGAGCAGCTAAGAGGAGGCTATCGGGCAGCTGGGAGTTGAGGCACAAACACTCACACTGTCAGGAAACGCATCAATGGAGTAGACACATTTTAGAGGACTCCAGAAAAGGGATTTCCCCCCTGAATAGTCTATATTTTTAATGAGGAGAGGAGATACATTTCATGTATGTCACTCAACCACAGTAAGAGCTACATGATTTAACAAATGCCGTTGTAGGAAGGGGACCTCTGGTGTTAGGTGGTGGGCATCATTTTATTCTCATGTTGAGTTAGCTCAGTCTTTTAAGCTCACTCTTCCTAAGCTATCTAACGAGAAACAGAATGATTCTTTAGAGACATAAGCACTGTGAGATGAATTATAGTTTTAATAATCACAACAAATCAAAATAGCTTAAAAGTAATTTTTTTTTTTTTAATAGAGATAGTCTCATTTTATCGCCCTCTGTAGATTGCCCTGGTGTCACAGCTCAAAGCAACCTCCAACTCCTGGGCTTAGGTGATTCTCCTGCCTCAGCCTCCCAAGTAGCTGGGCCACAGGTGCTCACCACAACGCCAGGCTATTTTTTGTTGCAATTTGGCCAGGGCCAGGTTTGAACCCACCACCCTCGGTACATGGGGCTGGAGCCCTACCCACTGAGCCACAGGTGCTGCCCAAAAGTAATCTTGATATACTTAAAGGTTGTACATCTACTAAGCAATACATTAAATGAAAAAAGATCAGGCTAATTTCTAATACTCAGCTTTATAAGGCTGAACACAGAGCAGAATGTAAGGCCCCTAGAGATTGATCCTGATAGGATTTTTCACAAAAAACTAAACCTCATCTAATGAATAAAGGAAAATGCCTCAGTTACATTAAGTCCAAGCATCATTCCTTGACACTGCTGGTAGATAATTGTTTAAAAAATTGTGTGTATGAGGAGATAATCAAGATTGCCAAGGACATCATATTATGCATAGTAAATGCCAAAACATCTAGAGTTTTAGAAAAAATAAGTTTTTTCACTAACACATTTAAAATTTCTTTTAAAATATATTACATATACATTGATGCATAGCTAAAATTTTTCTTCTACATTTCAAATTTTTTCAGCATGTTTATAATCTTAATGACACTTTAAATTCAATCATAGATTATAATCAAATATCTATAAAATTTAAGGAATGATATATATATATATGTATTTAAGGATTCACTATAAAGGATGTTTATTATAATTCTACCAAAATATTTTCAGTTTTGGATTTACATTAGTATTATTTATGCTTCTTAGAAGTCTTTGACCAAAAACAAATTTGATTTACCCTCAGAATTGTTTTTGGATCCAAATCCAATATATATTCTTTACCAAATACTTACAGAGTCAAGAATATTCTCAGACCTTAGAATATAGAACAAAAATTTAAAAGAAATAAGGAAACAGGTAAAATTCCCTGTCCTCATGGAGCTTACACATTTTCTGAAGTTGCATAGAATAATGATAAATAAGCTATAGCAGATTTGCCCAAGAAAATATATAAGGAGGTAATTCTAGAAAGGGACAAAGTACAGAATGGGTAGGTTTATAATCGTAGACAGACAAGCCAAAAACGACTTCAGTGAGATGACTTATAAACAAAGGCCTGAATGAAGTGAGAGAGTCTGCCGTAAGTGGGGAGAGAAAGCTTTCTGGAAAGAGGAGACAGCACATTTTTTGTCCATAGTATTCCATTAACAGTAAGAAGGCCACTGTGTCTAGGTGAGAGGGACTCACAGGGAAGAGAGGCATGCAATGTGATCAGAGAAGGAGTGAGGTTCCATATCGCACAGGGCTTTGCACACCCAGCAGAGGCTATGACTTTACTTGGAGACAGAAGGAGAGAGACTCAAGATTTTGAGAGAAGAACGACAAGATCTGACTTACATTTTTCAAAGATCACTTTGACTTATTACAAGGTCTGGGTAGCAGAAGAAGGAAGTCAGGTTGATCATGGTGAGTTCCTTATTGGAGAACTCCCAAGGTCAGTACAATTTCTTTCTTTCCACATATTAATTACGGAAGCCCCAAATTCCTCCATTTTGCATAAATTTGAATTGGATTTCTATCATTTGCTACAGAAAAGTTATGACTATCTCAGCTTATATGTATATGGAAAGGATATTTACATACTGATAAAAAGTTTTCAATATTAAATAAAAAAAAATTTTTTTGTACAAAATTCGTACAAAGCTCACATCTCCGCCTTAACTCTAGTTGAAGTATATCTGCATTATTCTGCAGGTCACATTTAATTGCACGGTCTTCCTTGTCACATTCTGATCGATACATTTTTTTAAATTCTCCCATGCCACTCTGTCTGTCATTTGATATAACTATTAACCAGCATATTCTGTCTCTGCAGTTGTTCAAATTTAGACTTAAATTGCAGGGTTTCATATTTCAGTAACTTCAACTATTTTTATTGTTAATACCTATCATAAAAATATCTAGGAATTTCTAAGGAGGTTTACTCTATGCTCGAAAAATTCATCCTTTACAGCTTAGGGATGACCTAATTGCAGCTGTGCGGTTGTGTGCATTTGTGTGTGTGTGCATGCACTTGTGTATATGTTTATGAATTAAAGTTGTATGTGAATATGTACACACAATACAAAGAACTATTAATACCCACATAAACGCCATTCAGGCCAGTAACTTAGAAGTCCCTCTGCAATCTGTGTCTATAGAATATCACACTTTCCTTTCTTTTCCTGTCCATAGATTATGGCTTTTGGGGTAATCAATACACTTCTTCATATTTATCCTTTATTTGTGTCTTTTAATAGTACAGTTGCTAGTTTTGCGCTTACGTTTAGTTTAATGTTGCTTCTAAGCTATATTCACATTGAGGTATATATCTATAATTTATTTTCACAGAGATATAAAAAGTCTTTGTAAAACAACCCCACTTATTTGTGAACTCTCCCGCAGCAGGGTTCATGGACAGCGTGGATCCTAAACCCTTTAGGCTGAAGACCCTCCCAGAGAACACGTCCATCACTCAAGTAACATTCCACAGTACAGTGCCCCAAAATACATTCAGTGATGGCAGGAAAATGCGGTGTTAAACAGATTTCTTTAATCTATAACTTCTCATGGTCTTCCATATTCTGAAGATAATTTGAGTCAAGAAGGGAGGGAGGGATGCATCATGCAGTACGTTTCCCAAGCAAATGTGACTGGAGAAAACCTTTTTCAAAGGACATCTCAGAGAGAATGTGTTTCAAAGGAAATACCCGGGGAAATAGTCTTCCTGGGTCCCTTTCCATGTGAAAAATCCCTTCCCTGTCAGTCTCTCCTCCACTCTCATCAGACTGCAGTTTTGCCCTTTAAAATTTCATCCCCATCTATGTGTGTGCCGTAAAGTAACTTGGGCTTCTCCCAGCTCCCTTCGGTTGGAGGCGGCTCCCTCTGGAGGTCCTCATGCACTCTCCACCCCAAGCATATCCCCTTACTGTCTCTGAGAAAACAATTACCGCGATGCCTTCCTTAATTAGGCCTCCCTGGCCATTCCATCATTGTGTTTCCTCCACGCCTGGGCTCACAGCTGAGATTGGGGCTACAGGCGTAAAATAGCCAGTCAGTAATATGGATCGTACGTACGATAACCAAACTGTAGATTCTCCAAGACCTGTCAGAAAACTCAGCATCTTCGGCTGTCAGAGGCTATTATAATGTGAATAAAACATTTGAAAATTATATCTCAAGCCGGATCTGTTTCTCCTACTCTGTTTAAAGCCTGGAGAAATTAAATTAAGTTTAGAATAAGTCACCTTTTGGCAGCTCAATTTCAGTTAATTTTTATGCCACTCAGAGGGCTGTCGAGGTAAAAGCAAGTGGCCGCTGGTCTATTTATGTGTTCTTATTTGCAGGCATAGATCTGAACTTCTTTAGAAAATTTCAGAACCCTTCTGCATCTGTGTAGTTTGATGATTACGCACTTGCATCCATCTGCCTGAGGAAGCACTGCAACTTTTCTTTCTTTCTTTCTTTTTTTTTTTTTTGTGGCTGTCCTCTGCACAGGGTCAGTAGTGTCACCTATGAGAAAATGACTTCCCTCTCTACGCCCCTTTATAGACAATAAGATACGTACTCTCCCACTCTGATAACCATAAACAAAAACTACATTTTATTTTGCTGGTGAATAAAAAGTATGGCTGGCTTTTTAGATGAATTTTTTGGTCTCGGGCACAAGCATGCCAATGTTTTGGGGTGTGCTCTCACATCAAAATCACTGCTTTGTGTCTAAAACTAATTTCTCCACATATTCCCCGCATCTCTTACAACCCAACTCAGAGGGCTGGGTGCAGTGGCTCACACCTATAATTCTAATATTCTGAGGGGCTGAGATAGGTGGAGTGCATGAGTTTAAAAGTTCAAAACTAGCATAAGCAAGAGCAAGACCCATCTCTAGTAAAACTAGGGGGAAAAATAGCTGGGTGTGGTGGCAGGCACCTTAGTCCTAGCTACTAGGGCAAGAGGATCACTTGAGCCCAAGACTTTGAGGTTGCTGTGAGTCACGATGCCCAGGCACTCTAATATGTCTGAAAAAAAAAAAAAAACACAACACAAAACAAACAAACCAACAAAAAGAACAAACCCCAACTAAGAGGAAAATGATACAGAAAGAAGGCATTTCATGTGGCATACTTAAAGAACTTGATTTACTTGAATTTGAAGTCAAAATTCTACACAAGCAATTCATTTTATTTTCATAAAAATATTTCTTATACCAAGAAAAAAAAAAACACTGTTACTTTATACAGTGGAATCCAACCTCACTCAAAGGATTTCAACTGGGGCATTCTATAATTTCTATGATGATTAACTGCAAGGAATTTCCTCTTACTCTCATAATTACTTCTTTGAAAGTATTCACAGTAAGGTCTTTCTTATGTGAAAAAAGAAAATGGGATGATATTGCACTAACTTAAACTATTCTTAATACATGCACAACTAGTGTAAAAGTGCTAAAGAATGCACAAAAAAAGGTCTCCCACAATTCCTGGCATAGCATAATGATGCTGTTAACAGTGATGGTGGTGATAATGGCCATTGTGATGATGAGTATTAAAGTTAGATATCTGAAAGGAATTGAGAAAATAAAATGTTACTTAATTTGGAGACTTGGTTTTGATGGGGAAGAGGATGTATTGGAAAAATCATTTTTCAATGAGCTGAATTAAACAATAACAAAACAATTGTTTGAATGGGTTTCAGTGCACCTGAGTAGATTTCATTTCACACTAATTGTTGAGCTCCCTGGAATATGTAATACTATAAATCCAGCTATGTTAGCAGAAACATTGTATTACATAGTAAGTGTGTTAATACCGTCAACATTCTGTAGACAAAGGAAAGGCAAATACAAATAAGTAGCATTGAAATAGAGGGTATCAGCTTTAGGTAGGAACTCTGAGAATATAAAGATACAGTGTATTACATATCAAAAAGTAAAAGACTGATCAGAAAGACAAGAAAATAATTCAGTTATGATAAAGGAGTGGCACTAAAAGTGGTGGAAAAGTACAGAAAATTAATTTCATAAAAGTTTTAAATAAATGAAATGCAGAGGAACAAACAAGGCATATGATATATTTATATATTACTTACATGTTATTTTTGGAGTTGCCATATTCTGACTTTATTGAGGAACAATTTACATACTATACAATACAACTATGTTCAGTGTACAGTTTGATCAAATTTAACAACTGTTTCCACCAATGCATCCACCGTTAAAATCAAGATAAAGATTATTATGGTTTGGCACCAGCCACAAACACCAGGACTGGCGGGTTCAAACGTGGCCCGGGCCTGCTAAACAATAATGACAACTACAACAACAACAAAAATAGGTGGGCATTGTGGTGGGCACCTGTAGCCCAGGTACTTGGGAGACTGAAGGAGGACAATTGCTTAAGCCCAAGAGTTTGAGGTTGCTGTGAGCAGTGACGCCAGAGCACTCTACTGAGGGTGACATAGTGAAACTGTCAAATAAATAAATAAATATCATTTGTTTCACCCACAAAGGTCTCCTATGGCTCCCTGGCTGTAATCTGAACACACTCCTCTTCCCAAGAAATCAGCAATCTTCTTTATGTCATTAAACACCATGTTTGCCTTTCCTAGAATTTCACCTAAACAGAATCATACCATAAACGCTCTTTATCTCTAACTCATTTTGTTCAACCTATTTTTTCAGGTTCTGTCTGTTGTCACATGAATCAGTTGCTCCTTTTTATGGCTGATTAGTATTTCAAAATACCACTGCACTAAGATTTTTCCACTCACTGGGAATAGACATTTATATTATTTCTGATCTTTGTCTAAAAGAATAAAGCTGCTGTGAATGTGAAAGTACAGTTACAGCACATGGGTCTGCATTTTCCTTAAGTAAAACAGTCAGTGTAATTCTATCTCTGGATTCAGTATTATCTTCAGTTGGTCCCTTTATCTACCCTGAGGCTACACCATACTGTTCTGATTACAGTAGCTCTACAGTAAGCCCTGACATCAGTTCTTCAACTTCCTTCCTTGGCAAAACTGTTTTGGCTATTCTAAGCCTCTACATACTCTTCTACATCTACCAGACCTTTTATTAATCCTCCTCCCACCCTATAGGAAAACAAATTGAAAAGTATGATGAGATATTGAATGGGATACATTGGATCTGTATCAATTTGTAAGAATGTACTTTAGTAACAGTGCATCTTCTAATACATAAATATATCTTTCCACCCTTTTAATCCTTCAACTTCTTTAATTTTTATGATTTTCTGCCTATATCCTTTGTTAAATTTACCCCTAAGCATTTTGTGCTTTTGAATGTTATTATAAATGATGATTTAAATCCATTTTCTTGTTTTTGATTGCTGGTACAGAGACATAGAATGAAATCTTACACATTGAGCCTGTATCCCGTGATCAGTGATAGCTGCTATTTGAGATGCTTTTTAGGATTTTCTACATATAGGATCTTTTTTTCTGGTTATTTAAGTGCTTTTCACTGATTTTTCTTGCTTGATTATACTGAGTGGGCTTCCCGATAAAATATTAAATAGATATAATGTGGCTGAAACCCCAAGTCTGTTTTCCTGATGTTTCTTAGGTGGCTATCATTAAGTCTGACAACAGCCGTGGGTTTCTTGTAATATCTTATAAAGTCTGAAAACAGTTTTTAATACTACTTTTTGCTGAATGTTTTCGTAATGAACGGTACTAAGTTTTAAAAAGTTCTTTGGGGTATCTATTGTTTTATACTTCATGCTGTTATTACAATGAATCGTTAACTGATTTTTACATGTTAAACCAATTTTGAATTTCTGATCAATTTTGCCTGCCTATAATGTTCTATTTTTATTTATACATAGCCCATATTTTATAATATACATATATGTAGAATTTTTGCTTCTCTGTTCTTGAAGGATATTTGTATTTAGAATATTTTAAATTATCATACTGATCTCACAAAATGAGTTGGGAAATGTTTCTAATCATTTCTATTTTAAAACAAGATTATGTAATAGTAAATGTTTGAGAAAATTGACCACCAAAAGCAATTGGGCTTGAATTTTTTTTTGAAGTTTTTTTCATGATATAAAATTTTGAATTTTTTTTAGGCCTTGGGAATGTCCATTTGCTTTTGTGTCTATTTGGTGAGTGAATGTGTTATTCATGGAATTTGTCCATTTAATCTAAGTTGTTATACCTTGCAGCTATATAAGTTCTATAACTTACAAATTCTTAATTATTCTGATCTAGCCCACTCACAACTTAGCAATTTACACCTTAGGCACTCAAAGGAATTTTTCCTTAAATTGACTGAGTTTGTACCATGCTAGTTTAGAGTGTGAATGATCATTTACCTTGTGCCTCTCTCAACAAAATTGTCTGGGGAATTTTCATAACAGTTTCAATATATAATCCACAATTCTTCTTGTAGTGAATTTATGTCTGACACATATAATCATTTACACAGACTTTGCCAATAATATGAATAATCCTTTACACACACAAAAAAAATGAGCACATATATTTTTATGTTACATGCATTAAGAAAGAATATTTGGAAGATCCTGAGAGAAAAGAACACTTGATTATTTCACAATGTCCACACTTAAAGGAACTCACGGCTTTGAAAGTAAATTATAAGCACTGGTCATTTTTCAAAGAATCAAAAAAGATTTGAGTAATATTCCCCCCAAAGGAATTTGTCAACAGAATAGGAGAATAATGCCCGGTTATTTGTGAGCAAAAATATTGAGTCTTTAGTATCCTGTATTGTCTCACTGTTGAAATAGGAAAATTTGGTGTTTGTCTGATAGCTGCATAAGTGCCTCAGAAATGAGAACCTTGATAATCAAAAGTCCTACAAAGAATAGTAACTTATTAACAAGGTTTGTACTAGTAAATGTTTTGGAATTATTTTACTACTTCTCTTGCTGTTTGAGGTATAATGCATTTCCCTACATAGGTTACAGTTTCAGATACAGTATAAGATTAAGCATATAGTCTGTTGTCAGACACTGGCATCTCTGTTCAGTAGAGATTTCTATGCTTAGAAATTCACTCAGTCTCTTTAAGCCTAACTTTCCTCATCTCTAATATGTGCATGAAAACTATCTTTTATTCCTGAGAAAATATGTGTAAATCAGAATTGGGACCATGATAAATACTAAATCAATTTATAAAAAAATGACAATCAGAATTTCTGTTAATTCTTCACTAATTTCTTTTCCTTTTTTTTTCTTTTTTCTTTTTTAGAGAGATTAAAAAGTATCACACCCTCAGGCCAAAATCTATCTATGGCCTTCTTTGGTATGGCCTGTGTGACAGGAGAATGTTCTTTACAGAAACAAAAAACAAAGATGTTTAAGCCTGAAAATATTTACTATCTGACCATTGAGAGAAAAGATTATCTGGCTTCTAATAAGGAGATATACTTAGCTACCCTCACACTGTCTGTGTGAGAGAAACAAAGGAAAGAAAATAAATCAATAATCAGATAATAACCTTCAGTTTGGTAGATTGATTATATTACACTGGTTCAATTAAATGGAAAGAAGTTAAAAGAAAATAATTTAAGGGCCATTTTTTAACAATATGGATAAAATTTGCTAGTGGTACATAGTAGACCCTGTTTTAAAATAGTTTTTAATTTTTTTTTTTTTTTTTTAGTTTTTGGCCAGGGCCAGGTTTGAACCCACCACCTCCAGTATATGGGACCAGCACCCTACTCCTTTGAGCCACAGGCACTGCCCTGTTTTAAAATAGTTTTATAAGATTTTAAGCTAAGTCATGTAAAACATCATAAATAATAAGGATTTCAGAATTTCATAATAAATGATAAGGATTTCTAAATTTAATTAGACAAAAGTTGAAAAAAACAAGAAGAAATTTATTGGAATCCATTTTGATAATTAATTGAAGTGGTTGATTTTGTAGTTATTAGTGATGGCCAAAATAGTGTCTCTCCATTCCTTCTACTTTTTTCTTTTTTTTAATTTTAGGAAATAATAATGCGGCTCCGCGCCTGTGACTCAAGTGGCTAAGGCGCCAGCCACGTACACCTGAGCTGGCGGGTTTGAATCCAGCCCAGCCCACCAAACAACAACGACGGCTGCAACCAAAAAATAGCGGGGCGTTGTGGCAGGCGCCTGTGGTCCCAGCTACTTGGGAGGCAGAGGCAAGAGACTCGCTGGAGCCCAGGAGTTGGAGGTTGCTGTGAGCTGTAATGCCACGGCACTCTACCCAGGGGGACAGCTTGAGGCGCTGTCTCAAAAAAAAAAAAAAAATAAGCCATGAAGCAAATGGGCAGTGAGTTCCTCCCAGGCAACAGGTGCCCAGCCAG
>CAUYTI010109708.1:0-38064 GCA_963575145.1 Galago senegalensis | reverse complement strand
AAAAAAAAAAAATATATATATATATATACATATATATATGTATATATATTTAGTAGAGATGGGGTCACGCGTTTTTGCTTAGGCTGGTCTCGAACTCATGAGCTCAAGCAATCCACCCACCTCGGCCTCCCAGAGGGCTAGGATTACAGGCGTGAGCCACTGTGCCCGATCTATCTCTTCTTTTCTTAGTTGCCATAGACAGACTTACAGGATTGTTATAAGGATCATATGTGCTAATGTAGAACACTTTGCCACGTGGCCTGGCCCATAGTAACACTCCTCGATAGATGATAACAATAGCTACTATTTATCAAATACCTGTAAAACCACATGTTAAAACACCTGTAATCACCTGGAGCACAGTGCCCTGTAGGATTGTCCTTGTATCTTCATCATCCCAAACAAACCGGGTAAGACATAGAACAGATAATAAATGAAGAGTAAATGTTAATTCTCCCTTGAGGCCATCTGTTGTCCAAGGTCATCTCAGAGAACTCTGACATGGACTCTTCCTTACTATAAGTCTGAGAAATGGGTATTTTATTCAGTTTTTCAGCAAATGTTTATCAAGTCTTGTATTTGAACTGACTAGAACCAGCAGGGCACCTGGCCTCAGCTCTGCATCATCTATCTCTAGCCATGGACAAGGCTCTGCTTTGCCATCATTCTCACCTTCCAGGAGAGGAGGTTGGACTTGAAGAGCTCACAAGTCTTTCCTGGCACAAATTTTCTGTAGTGTTCAGTCATATGGAATGGAACTCACATTCCCTGAGCACCTATTATATGCAAACTCCTGTGCTGGGGTTTTAAATATGTTTTCTCAGACAGTCTTCCCAATCTCTTGTGAGTTTGGGGATAGTATTCCTGTTCTACAAAAGAGAAATCTTACTATGTTCATCTGGAGAGTTTTCTGTTCCTACTTTGAGTAACCTCTATTTCAAAGCTTCTCTCTCAAAACTCTCAAACCCCTTCCTTCTGTTCCTTCATTCCTAGCATATGACCTTGTCTCCTATTTACCTGAGAAACTAGAAGCCAAATAGGAATTCCCACAATTTCCTGACATCCAGTCTACAGATCTACTTATAATGTACCCATCTTCTCCTTCCCTCCAGTTACCCTGGGCCAGTCCTGCCTGCACTTTAGATTCTTTACTCTCTTGCTTTCCCAGGGACGTTGCATGCCATTGACTCTTCCCTGTATCACCTGTGACTTCAACTTCTCATTCCTGGGCTCTTCCCATTAACCTTTTTAGCATTGTTTTTAAACTTTTCTTTGACCCACTTTCTCCCTTAGCTATTGACCTATTTACGTATTTCCTATTGTTCCTGGCTAAATTTATAGAAACTTCCTGTTTCCTTTTAATCACTTTTCATTCACTCCTCAGCTTCTGGTTATACCCTTCTGATGTAGCTTTTACTCAGGTCACTGGTGACTGAGTGTCAAGTCATTAGTGACTGTGTCACTAATTGTGGTAGGACATCTCGGCAGTTGTCAACACAGTTGACTCACTCTTACTACTCGTTCCTCTTTCTCCTCCTCCGCCTTTTTTTTTTTTTTTTTTTTGTAGTTTTTGGCCGGGGCTGGGTTTGAACCTACCACCTCCAGTATATGGGGCCTGCGCCCTACTCCTTTGAGCCATAGTGTGACATATTTGCATTCTGTCTTCGGGACTCTTGGGATCAGGTATCAATTCTGATGGCTGAGAGAGGCCATTCCTCAGAAGGGCAGCTTAGAGTGCTGAGGTTGCTGTGAGCTATGAAAGCCCCCAGGTTGCATGGAGGTTCAGGAAGGTACAGCTATATCTGCTTGGGGAGCCCAGTGTCATTCCACCTTTCTCCTTGTCCCAGCTCCTGTCTGCCTTCTTCCTCCTCCACTTCCATCCCTCACCCAGCTATGGGGCATGCTGAACTGATACAGGCTTTAGCTTTTTCAGAGATAATTGCTTGGAACCAAAAGACAAAAACAAAATGAGCCCAAATTAAGAAAGCACAAAAAGACTAAGTATTATAATTAATCTACCTCACAGATACAGATAAAATCACAATAATAAAGGCAGGTGGCTTTAAAAAAATCCATTTTACAGTTTTGAAGGATGAAAAGGTTCTAGCAATGGGCTGTACAACAATGTGAATACACTTAATACAACTGAATTGTACATTTAAAAGTGGTTGGGGCAGTGCCTGTGGCTCAGTGAGTAGGGTGCTGGCCCCATATACCAAGGGTGGCGGGTTTGAACCCTGTTTCGGCCAAACTGCTACAACAACAACAAAAAAAAAAAATAGCCAGATGTTGTGGTGAGTGCCTGTAGTCCCAGCTACTCAGGAGGCGGTGGCAAGAGAATCACCTAAGCCCAAGACCTGGAGGTTGCTATGAGCTGTGACGCCAGGGCGAGCACTCTGTCTCAAAAATAAATAAATAAATAAAAGTGGTTAAGAAGGCTGAGTGCAATGGCTCACACCTGTAATCCTAGCAGTCTGGGAGTCCAAAATGGGTACATCGCTTGAGCTCATGACCAGCCTAAGCCATTGCGAGATATCATCTCTAAAAATAGCAGGGCACCTGTAGTCCCAGCTACTCAGGAGGCTGAGGCATTGCAAGATGTCATCTCTAAAAATAGCTGGGTGCCTGTAATCCCAGCTACTCGGGAAAATGAGGCAAGAAGATTGCTTGAGTCCAAGAGTTTGAGGTTGCTGTGATACTCTGTCTCAAATAAATAAATAAATAAATAAAATGCCAGGCACAGTAGCTTACACCTGTAATCCTGGCACTCTGGTAGGACAAGACAGGTGGATTGCCTGAGCTCACAGGTTTGAGACCAGCCTGAGCCAGAGGGAGACCCATCTCTAAAAATAGCTAGCTACTTGGGAAGCTGAGGCAAGAGAATCACTTGAGCCCAAGAGTTTGAGATTGCCATGAGCTGTGATGCCGTGGCACTCTGCCAAGGGCAACAAAGTGAGACTGTCTCAAAAACAGTTATTTATAACCCCAATAAAAAAAAAGATAAAAAAAATTAAAATAAAAGTGGTTAAGAACCAGGTGCAGTGGTTCACGCCTATAATCCTAGCACTGGGAGGCCAAGGTGGGTGAATTGCCTGAGGTCAGGAGTGAATTGCTCAGACCAGCCTGAGCAAGAGTGAGACCCCTTCTCTAAAAGTAGTCAGGTGCCTATAGTCCCAGCTACTTCGGAGGCTGAGGCAAATGGATCACCTGTGCCTAAGGGTTTGAGGTTGCTGACAGCACTCTACCCAGGGTAACAAAGTAAGACTGTCTCAAAAACAAGGGGAGGGGGGTTAAGATGGTCAATTTTATGTTATTTGTATTTTTTAAACACATAATTTTTTTTTTTTTTAGGCAGTCTCACTATGTCGCCCTTGGTAGGGCATCATAGCTCACAGCAACCTCAGACTCTTGGGCTTAAGCTATTCTCTTGCCTCAGCCTCCCAAGTAGCAGGAGACTACAGGCGCCCACCACAACGCCCAGCTATTTTTTGCTTATAGTTCTCATTGTTTTTTGGCAGGCCCAGGCTGGATTTGAACCTGCCAGCTCTGGTGTTTGTGGCTGGTACCCTAGCCGCTTGAGCCACAGGGGCTGAGCCATACACATAACTTTTTATGAATAGAAAAAAAAACAATAGGTCTTAGAAAATTTCAGCCAATAAATTTTGGTGTTTTCTCTTTAGGAGGAAAAATGTTATGTAGTTGTTTAAAAATAAACACAAAATTTGGAATTTCTTTTTGGAGCATGGGGATTGATTATTGGTTATCCATTGTTATTAACTGTGGTAATAGTCTTTAATCTAAAAGTAATGTGCATTAAGGAAAATTTTAGTGCATAAAAGTAGGCCAAACAAAACAGTCATTTATAATCCCAATACCAAAATATCACCAGTTTCAGCATTCAGATAAATTTCCCTCTGGTCTTTTTTCTTTGTGAGGATTTAGGCTTAACCTTTACCAGTCATTCTGTGCATCTGATTTTGTACCCTGCCTTTGGTACTTAATGTTAAGCATCAGTTGACTCTCTATTAGTCCGTTGACTGTTACCATCATTTATTTAAACATTTTGCTATTATTGGTCATTTATGGTTATTTTCATTTGTTTGCTTTTTTCTTACTATTTTTCTAATTGTGGATATATACATATAGTGATATTTATATAGCTATGTATAAAACATAAAATTCATCCTTTTTAAGTGTATTAATTGTATTCATAGGCTGGGTGCAGTGGCTCACATCTGTAATCCTAGCACTTTGGGAGGTTGAGGCATGAGGATCGCCTGAGGCCAGGAGTTTGAGAACAGCCTGAACAACATAGCAAGACCCCATCTCTGCAAAAAATGAAGAAATTAGCCAGGTGTGGTGGCCTAGGCCTATAGTCCCAGTTACTTGGGAGGCAGAGGCAGGAGGATCGCTTGAGGAGTTTGAGGTAGCAGTGAGCTATAATGACACCACTGCATTCTAGCCTGGGCAACAGAAGGAGAAAAACTGAGGCAAGAGGATTGCTTGATCCTGAGTTGGAGGTTGCTGTGAACTATGATACCATGACATTCTACCCAAGGCAACAGCTTGAGACTCTGTCTCCAAAAAAACCAAACAAACAAATAATTATATTGATAGTGTTGTATGATCATTGTCACTGTCTAATTCCAAAATTTTTCATCATCCCAAACAGAAACTGTGCCCATTAAGCAGTAGCTCCCCATTGCCATCTCCCCACTGTCTCTGGTTACCACTTTCTATCACTGTGAATCTGCTTATTGTAGATATTTTGTATAAGTGGAATTATATAATATTTGTCCTTTTGTATTTGACTTCTTTAATATAGTCTTTTCAAAGTTCATTTGTGTATAGGACATAATCAGAATATCATTCCTTTCTGTGACTGAATAATATTCCATTATGTGTGTCCTCGTATACCATATTTTATTTTTCCATCCATCTGTTGATGAACACCTGGGTTGTTTCCACTTTTTGCCTATTATGAATAATGCTGACAAGAGCATTGGCTTTTAAGTATCTGTTTAGTTTTCATATCTTCTGTGTATATGCCAAGGAATGGAATTGCTTGGTCCTGTGGTAATTGTATATTTAACTTTATGAGGAAATGTCAGATTCTTTGCTTCTTTAATTATAAATAATGCTTAAATGAATATCTGTATACATGAAACTTTTTTGACATTTCCACTTATTTATTTAAATTCCTTGAACTGAAATTAATGGGTCAAAGTGTGTGACAGTTTGAGATCCCATGCCTAATATTGTCCAAAAGGATTGAACCTCTTTTGCTGCTGCCACAAATGTCTGAGAATGCCCATGCCACCAAACCAACAGCACACCTAATATTTTACTGTTTTAAATGTTGGAGAATAATGTCTATCTCTGCTGGAACCATAATCTGGCCACAGAATGAATTACTTGACTCACCTCCTGATCACCAGCCCAGAGTCCTTCTCCCCGTCATGCCTGTGTCTCTAATGTAGACCAGTGAATCCTCAGGTCCTATTGCATCTGATTTCCTAATCTATTTCCTCATCTGCCTAATAAAGATGAGGTTGATTTGGCTAATAAAAGATGTCCTGGCTCAGCGCCTGTAGCTCAACCGGCTAAGGCGCCAGCCACGTACACCTAAGGTGGCGGGTTCGAATCCCCAGCCCGGACCCGCCAAACAACAATGACGGCTGCAACCAAAAAATAGCCAGGCGTTGTGGCGGGCGCCTGTGGTCCCAGCTACTTAGAGGCGGAGGCAAGAGACTCGCTTGAGCCCAGGAGTTGGAGGTTACTGTGAGCTGTAATGCCACGGCACTCTATCCAGGGGGATAGCTTGAGGGTCTGTCTCAAAAAAAAAAAGAAATTTTGTAAACACAATTTTGCATTTATATGACTATACAGATTCTGACATGGCTGCCTTTAAATTATCCATTTAAATTGTTGAATTAAGAATCAACTATTTAATTTTAAACATTATGGCTTTAGGAAATTTTTCTATTTTTTTTTTTTTTTTTTTTGTGACAGAGCCTCAAGCTGTCCCCCTGGGTAGAGTGCCGTGGCATTACAGCTCACAGCAACCTCCAACTCCCGGGCTCAAGCGAGTCTCTTGCCTCCCCCTCCCAAGCAGCTAGGACCACAGGCGCCCGCCACAACGCCCGGCCATTTCTTGGTTGCAGCCGTCATTGTTGTTTGGCGGGTCGGGGCTGGGGACTCGAACCCGCCACCTGAGGTGCACGTGGCTGGCGCCCTAGCCAGTTGAGCCACAGGCGCCAAGCCAAAATTTTCTATTCTTACATTGCTCAAAATGATGGTATTGCAGACACCTGGGCTTATCTGTGATTTTTGTTTTGGTGAATGTTTAAAAACAAAATAATTTACATATGAATGTTACGTATACACGTACAGAAACAAATTTAAAAAAAAAACCCACAATGGTCCTTAGGCAAAGAGTTAAACACAAGTTCTTACTGAATAATGGCTGTGGAAATTTCCCTTAGCATTTAGAGAAGCTGTTCTCTAATGCAGAGGAAATAATATACCATGGTATCAAATGTTTTTTTTCTGATAAAGGAAGCAACTAGAGAAGCTTTTATTTGTTCAAAGTAACCAATGCTATTGATGCAAGCCCCCCCCCAAAGACTCTCAGTACTACTTTCAAAATGAACATATCAAACTTGATTTATTAGAATGCAGTTATTTCTTCACACTCCTAAGACCCAGATTTTATATATATATAAATATATATACAAAGCAACGCAAACAATTATTGAGCTTCATCCTCTGGACATGAATGCCAAGTTAGTCTCTCTTCATAAAAAGCAATAACAATTTGAGGACACTTCATATTTGCCTCTTTTGCCAGCACCAAATCTGCCTCATCTGAATCTTTCCACTTCATAAGAAACATTAATTCTCCACTGCTGTCTGTGGCACCAATTATTCTTTCAGGATCAAGACCTCTGGCAAAGCCTCTTGGTTTGTCAGCAGCAGCTCTTTTCTTCTTTGATTTCCTATCATCTGATTCACTGTCAGATAAAGATTTTCTTTTTGTGCCATCTTTTTCTTTACCAGCTTTTTGGGAATTAAGAAATGCTTCAGGCTTGGTGCCTGTGGCTCAAGTGGCTAAGGCGCCAGCCACATACACTTAGGGTGGTGGGTTCAAATCCAGCCCAGGCCCGCCAAACAACAATGATGGCTGCAACCAAAAAAAAAATAGCCACGTGTTGTAGCAGGCACCTGTGGTCCCAGCTACTTGGGAGGTGGAGGCAGGAGAGTTGCTTGAGCCCAGGAGTTGGAGGTTGCTGTGAGCTGTGATGCCACGGCACTCTATCCAGGGGGACAGCTTGAGGCTCGTCTCAAAAAAAAAAAATGAAATGCTTCATTTAACTCTGGACAATATAAATTTTCTTCAGGTTCCCAAGTATTATCAGCATCTGTAAATCCCTCCCACTTCAGGAAATACTCCACCTTCCCATTTCCTACTTATCGATCCAGAACTTTTTCCACCACAAATTCTTCAGGATCTGCCTCTTCAACCTTTTTACTCTTTCCATTCTGCTTCTTTCCCATTTTTTGCAAAGTAGTTTTATTGGAGGCCGTTTTTTATTGCAGACTTGAAGAGCTATTATTCACCAGCTCCGAGCTGCTCCAGGTCGTGAGTCTGTGGCGTCTCTAGCCCTGCATGCCTTAAGCTCGATTCATGTATTTTTTAAAAGAAACGTTCTATTCTCAAAAAATGTTGAAAATGCATGAAAGACATCACTTTAATTTAATCAAAGTCTCTAAATTCACGGTAGAGGCAACACTGGCTCAGAGGATTGTCATTTGTGTGAGGACCCACAGCCACTTAGCCTTGGGAGAGTAATGGGCTTCATGTCTTCTTTCTGAACCTGGAATTCTATGTCTGCTGCTTCGCTCACATTGGAAAACTATGCCAATTATACAGTAAACTCACAGAAAATGCTATGCATCTATAAAACTTCATAATGTTTGGCATGAGATATAAAGTAGTTACCTAAACTGCAGGTTTTAGAAAAGTAAGATATCTAGTAACCTCAGTCAGAAATGAAAAAAGGGAAAATAATAACAGATAACCACAGAGATACAAAAGATCATTGCCTAATATTACAAAAAACTGGCTCGGCACCTGTGGCTCAAGTGGCTAAGGCGCCAGCTACATACACCTAAGGTGGTGGGTTCGAATCCCCAGCCCGTCCCGCCAAACAACAATGACAGCTGCAACCAAAAAATGGCCAGGCATTGTGGCGGGCGCCTGTAGTCCCAGCTACTTGGGAGGCTGAGGCAGGAGACTCGCTTGAACCCAGGAGTTGGAGGTTGCTGTAGCGTGATGCCATGGCACTCTATCCAGGGGGATAGCTTGAGGCTCCATCTCAAAAAAAAAAAAAAATTACAAAAAACTGTATGGCCAGAAATTTGGTAACATGGAGGAAATGGACCAATATCTAGAATCACACCACCTCCCTACACTGAACCAGAAGGAAAAATAACTTTTGAATAGACCAATAATAAGCACCAAAATTGTAACAACAATAAAAAGCTTTCAACAAAAAGCTTCCTGGATGAGACAGTTTTACACCAGAATTCTACCAAACCTTCAAAGCAGAGCTCATGCCTGTGTTGCAAACCTATTCCAAAAAATTCAGAAAGAAAAATCCTCCCCAACTCCTTCGATGTAGCAGATGTCACCCTGATACCAAAATCAGGAAAAGACCCAACAAGAGGGTGGTGCTGGTGGCTCAAGGAGTAGGGCTCCAGCTCCATATGCCAGAGGTGGTGGGTTCAAACCCAGCCTTGGCCAAAAACTGCCAAAACAAAAAGACCCAACAAGAAAGAAAAGGATAGACCAATATCATTAATGAATATTGGTGCAAAATACTTAATAAAATCCTAGCAAATAGAATACAGCTACCTATTATATACCACCATCAGGTGGGCTTTATGCTGCAGATGCAAGGCTGATTCAATTTAAGCAAATCCATAAATGTAATTCACCACATAAATAGAAGCAAAATCAAAGACCAGATGATCCTCTGAATAGATGCAGAAAAAACATTTGACCAAATTCAGCATCCTCTTCTGTTAAGACACTTTAAAAAATAGGCATAGATGGGACATTTCTTAAACTGATAGAAGCCATCTATGGCAAACCCAAGGCCAATGTCACACTGAGATGTGTAAAACTGAAAGCATTTCCACTCGGAACTAGAACCAGACAAGGATGTCCACTATCACCATAACTATTCAACATAGTGCTGGAAGTTCTAGCCAGTGCATTCAGGCAAGAGAATGAGGTCAAACATATTGGGATGGGGACAGAGGAGGTCAAATGTTTGCTCTTTGCTGATATGATGTAATACTTATAAAATCCAAGGGATTCAACCAGAAGACCCCTGGAAGTGATCAGAGATATAGTAGCATCTTGGGATATAAAATTAATATAACAGAAGATGTTAATGAATGGAAAAAAACTTACCATGCTCATGGCTGGGAAGATTTGATACTATTAAAATGTCTATACTACCCAAAGTGATCTGCTGATTTAATGTAGTTCTCATGAAAGCATCAACATCATATTTGGAAGAACTTAAGAAAACAGCTATTTGATCTGTATAGAACCAAAAGAATAAAAATAGTCAACACAATTCCATAAAATAAAAATAAATCTGTCAGACTTCAGATTATATACTACAAGATAGTAGTGATCACAACAGCAGTGCTGACATAAAAATAGAGACAAAGATCTATGGAATAGAGTTAAGAACCTAGAGATGAAATCGTGAACTCATATAACCTTCTGATCTTCAACAGACCAAAAAAAGCATGCACTGGGGAAAAGAATGGTGCTGGGAGAACTGGTTAGCCACATATAGAAGACTGAAACTGGACCTGCACCTCATGCTACTTACAAAAATTAACTTACTCTAGGCTTGGTGGCCATAGCTCAGTGGTTAGGGCGCCAGCCACATGCACCAGGACTGGTGGATTCGAACCTGGCTTGGGCCTGCTAAAACAACAACAAAAGAAAAAATATATCTGGGCATTGTGGCAGGTTCCTGTAGTCCCAGCTACTTGGGAGGCTGAGGCAAGAGAATTGCTTGAGCCAAGAGTTTGAGGTTGCTGTGAGCTGTGACACCATAGCACTCTGCCGAGGGTGACATAGTGAGACTCTGTCTCAAAAAAAAAAAAAAAATTAACTCACTCTAAATAAAATGACTTAAATCTAAGAACTGAAATGTTAAAACTCTTGCAGGTGTCCTCAAACTATGGCCTGTGGGCCATATGCGGCCCGCTGAGGACATTTATCCAGTCTGCCAGGTGTTTTTGCTGCTAATGCCTGTTCCGCTTAGCGACTCATCCTGGGGCCCGCAGTCCGGCCCTCCAACAGTCTGAAGGACAGTGAACTGGCCCCCTGTTTAAAAAGTTTGAGGACTCCTGCAGAGGAAAGTGTGGGAAAACTCTCAATGATATCAGAGCTGGGATATGATTCATGAAGAAGATCCCACTGACGACCATGGCAACAACAAAGATAATAAATGGGACCTGATCAAGTTAAAAACTTCTATACAGCTAAGGACGCAATTAACACAGCAAATAGACAATCTTCAAAATTGAAGAAGGCAGTAACTTGTTACAAATAAGACCATGGGCTAGTTACTAGATATACAAAGAATTTGAGAAAATCAATTAGAAAAGCATAAACAACCCCACCAATCAATGGCTAAGTGATACGAACAGAACTTTTTCCGAGGAGACAGACAACTGTCCAGCAAACATGTGAAACTATGCTCATCATCTCTAACCAGCAGAGAAACGCAAATCAAAACCACTTTGAGATATCACCTAACTCCAGTTAGAACAGCCAACATCACAAGGTCCCAGAGCTGTAGATGCTGGCGTGGGTGCTGAGACAGAAGTACACTTATGCACTGTTGGTGGGATTGCAAAGTAGTACAGCCTTTTTGGAAGGACATATGCACAATCATCAATGAACTGAAAGTAGACCTCCTATTTGATCCCATAATCCCATCACTAGGTATCTACCCAGAAGAAACAAAAAATCATTTGACCATGAGGACATTTGCACTCAAATGTTTAGAGCAATTCACAATTGCAAAGATGTGGAAACAGTCCAAGTATCCATCAACCCATGAATGAATTAATAAACTGTGGCATGTGTAAACCATGAAATAGCATTCAGCCATAAAATAATGTAGACTTTGCATCTTTTGTATTTATCTGGAGTGATCTGGAGAACATTCTCTGAAGTAAAGTATTTCAAGATGGAAAAGCAAGCACCCCATGCACTCAGTACTAATCTGAAAATAGCCGATCAATAACTGTAGGCCCACATGAGAGAAAAACACAAATTCAAGAAGGGAGGAGGGAAAGGGAACGGGGCTTAGTAAGTCTCACCTATCAGGTATGATGTAGGGGTAGGTGGCATACTTCTTGGGTGAAGGACTCAACTGCAACTCAGACTTTGGACTTACAAATGTAAATCATGTAATCTAATCCTGTGTACCCTCATATTAACCTGAAATCAAAAAATGAAATGTAAATTTTAAAGTTCTGAATAGAGACCAGCCTGAGCAAGAGCAAGAATCTTATCTCTACAAAAAATAGAATAATTAGCAGGGCATGGTGGCACCCACTTGTCAGTCCCAGCTACTTGGGAGGCTGAGGCAGGAGAATTCCTTAGTTAATGAATTTTAAGTTATAGTGAGTTATGATGATGTCACTGCATTGTACTTGGGGTGAGAGAGTGAAACTCTGTCTCAAAAAAAAGTTATGATCAAAAATTGAGAAACAGAATGTTAATAGCATAATTGCTTTTAGTAGTAGCCAATATCCTGAATTTATTAAGCACACATTGTTTAAATCACAAAGCAGGGAACTTGAAGGAGGATATATTTAGTTGAAAGAAGCAAGCTGAAATTGGGAACATTCTTCCTTAGTGAAGTGGTTATTGGCAAACGTCGGTAAATGTGACTATGTATAAAGTATTTATACTCCTTAATTCACATTGTTAGAGAGAAAATCATCAAAGTATTGCTATGTGACAAGATTAGCAAACAGGAATACTAGAACTATGTTTGCATGTTACACAAGCACCAATTAAGGCTAATCCATGCAGACACAGTTAACCTAATGCCAAATAAATACTGGTTACATAAACATATGGCACAGAATATAATTTGACTATCATAACTTTTAGTATAATGAAAAAGTCTCCCTAGTATGTGTATATGAATTATGTGACCATTCTTGATACTTCAAGTTCTAGTTTGAAAAGAAATACATAACTAATTTAATTTTACACAAAAATATATGTGCATATTTTCAGAATTTGTTATCAGGAAATGACCTTTTTATGCCTGCAAAATATCAAAACAATTTGCTACAGTGTTAATCTGCATGTCCTTAAGCCTGCTGTAGTTGTGCTGCAGACAGTGCCTGAAAAAGTATTCTGCAGGGAACTGAGCCACGCCACCAAACTGAGAGGACCGCAGAAACCCGGTAGTCTAGAATTAATCAGATTACTGATTTTAGGACACAGCACCAACTGACTAGTTGTATACGCTTGTAAAAACTACTTCTGTGTGTTCCTCTGAACAAAGCAGAGAAAATTATGATACCATCAACATTGAAATTGAACTTCCAACTTCTCTAATAAAAAATTAAAATACACAAAAATAACTATTCATTTTCTCCAAATAAGACTGAGTTTACAGCTGGGCACAAGGGCTCATGCCTTTAATCCTAGTACTCCTGGAGGCCAAGGCAGGAGGATCACTTGGGGTCAGGAGTTCAAGACCAACCTAAACAAGAGCAAGTCACATTTCTACCCAAAATAGAAAGAATTAGCTGGGCATGGTGGCAGGTGCCTATAGTCCCAGCTCCTTGGGAGGTTGAGGCAGGGAGGCCAGCAGTTTGAGGTTGCAGTGAGCTATGATGATGCCACTGCACTCTACTTGGGGTGACAGAAACTCTGTCTCAATAAACAAACAAACAAAAAAGACAAAGTCTGCCAAAATCAATGGACAAATGATGTATCCATGTTGTCAGTTATTTTTAGCCAATGGAATAAGCAAAGCAGAGTTGTTACTATCTAGCATACTTCTGTTCAACTTCTCATGATCAGTTGGTCCATACAAAGACATTTACTTTAACTTCAGTTATATTTAAATACAGACAGAAATGATAGATGAATTTTTATTTTCCTAACCTCATGTTTCCAAGTAAGAACTTATACTCTCTCTGCCTTCCTCTGGAGAGGAGGGAAGACTCACTAATGGATGAATTTGGGTGAAGCACATTGAAGTGCTTGCTGGGCTCTGCCTCTCCTCTGTGAAAATATGTGCCTGCCCACAGTGACCCACATTCAGGTCTGAGGTCAGCAGCCTGCCCCTGGGATGGTGCCAAGCATCTGTTCTTACCCACAGCTGTGTGGGTAAGTGTCCAGTCTGGGACGAAGTATTCAGATGCCCCTGTGACTGCACACCTGAGCCACATCCTCACTGTCCTGAGTTACCACGAGTTATCATGGTTCTCATGAATCTGTGGTAATGCTGGATGCTGACCTCCCCCATCTGATGCTTATGTTCTGAATTCAAAAGGGGAAGAGGTGTGTCATTTGCTGACCATTCAACTCTTATACACCTGTTTCACCTGTTTTCTTCTTCATGGACTTTGTGGTCTTAATGCACATTCTTTAAAACAAACCCCTCTATAAAGATGGAAAGAGTTGGAAGAAAAGTGTTTTAGAAGAGAAATACAGTGAAATTAATAATAGTAAACCCAAGAACAAAGTTTACTCATTCAACAATACTTGTTGACAGGCTACTCTAACAATATACTTGAGATGTTAAATTCTCATTTTGAGACTGTTTTGATAAATACATGCACACAATACGCACACATACATACACCCATCTCGATAAGTCAATGTATTTCAGTAACTACTGACATTTTAAAATTAAAAATTGACATCGTTCTCTATTTTAAGCTCTCAGATATTACAAAATAAATATATGATCAAATATAATATAATCACTTAAATTTGCCCATGGTAATCACTGCAATTCAATATTGAATTGTGAGTAGGCTAATGTACACAGGAAACTGTACTGGCAGGTTGTAAATGTTAAAGTCACATATTTTGATACAGAGAATACAACTGAGAAACAATTATTTCTTTTTTGAGGAGCCACATATATATTTAAAGACCTTGTGAAAAAACAAAAAAAAAAGTAAAATATTGGAAGAAGTTGAGAGATTAGCTGACTCTTTCAAAGGATAAAATGAAAGAGAAAGTGAGGTCAAGACAGGCACAATTATAGGGAGTTTATGACTGAATCATAAACACATCTGTTAAACTCCGCCTTTGCCTGAAGAGTAATTAGTATAGCTGTTGTGATGGTTTGGCTAGAGTTAAAATTCAGAGTAAACAGTTATGCCTCAATGAAGCAAATAGGACTACAGTTAGTGAGGAGGAAATGCAACCGACATTCTACTAGGATAGAATGTAAAAAGCTGGGCTTAGGAACATTGTTTTAGTTTTGGTGCATCTACATAACCACATTTAGAAAAAGAGCTGCTAAACTGAGTGACTCTTTGAGCAATGGAACTGTTACATAAATAAAACTTTCTTTTATTTTTGAGACACAGTCTCACTCTGTCACCCAGTGTAGAGTGCCATGGCATCATCCTAGCTCACAGAAAATTCAGACTCTTGGACTCAAGTGATTCTCAGCTTCGGTTTTTCTATTTTTGTTTTATTTATTTATTTTTTGGGGACAGAGTCTCACCATGCCATCCTTGGTACAGTGAGTGCCGTGGCATCATAGCTCACAGCAGCCTCAAACTCTTGGGCTTCAATGATTCCCTTGCCTCAGCTTCCCAAGAAGCTGGGACTACACGTGCCCACCACAATGCCTGCCTATTTTTTTTTTGTTGTTGTTGTTGTCATTGTTTTTTAGCAGACTGGGGCTGGGTTTGAACTCGCTAGCCCTGGTGTATGTGGCTGGTGCTCTAACTACTGGACCATGGACGCCAAACTCAGTTTTTCTATTTTTAGTAGAGATAGGGTCTCACTTTTGCTCAGGGTGGTGTCAAACTCTGGAGCTCAAGCAATCAGCTTGCCTCCTCCTCCAAGAGTGCTAGAATTACAGGCGTGAGTCACCAAATCTAGTCCATAAATAAATCTTTAGAAAAATTTTGAAAACAATAAATATGAAAATTTATCTTCCTGTTCAAAACTTGAAAACAATTGCTT
Organism: Galago senegalensis; assembly: GCA_963575145.1. Lineage (NCBI taxonomy): Eukaryota > Metazoa > Chordata > Mammalia > Primates > Galagidae > Galago > Galago senegalensis. The sequence goes on along the minus strand of CAUYTI010109708.1, from coordinate 22,781 downwards.
ATGTGAAATAATCCAGTATATGAAAAGAAGCCCAAGAAAGATGTGTTCTTATTTTTTTTTCTGAGACAGAATCTCAAGCTGTTGCCCTGGGTAGAGTACTGTGGTGTCACAGCTCACAGCAACCTCCAACTTTTTTTTTTTTTTCAGTTTCTGGCCAGGGCTGGGTTTGAACCTGCCACCTCTGGCATATGGGGCTGGTGCCCTACCCTTTTGAGCCACAGGCGCTGGCCCAACCTCCAACTCTTGAGCTCAAGCAATCTACCCATCTCGGCCGCCCGGAGTGTTAGGATTATAGGCATGAGCCACTGTGCCTGGCTCCGGAGAAGGATGTTAAAAAGAAGAGAAGGAACTGTCCAAAATTGTCCCTTGCCCAGAAGAAAGATCAAGCAGCTCAAAAGAAGGCAAGCTTCCTCAGAGCCCAGGAGCAGGCTGCTAAAAGCTACACCAAACAGAAATTTTATATGAGGGTTTTTTAAACAGAAACAATAAACTTATTGACCAAGCAACTAAAAAACAACTTCTGAGTGACTATTGTGTGACAAGCACATGCTAGGCACACAAGTACTGAACAAGTCCTGACATTAAAAAAATTGAACCAAATAACTCTTATTTTTCATAAAATTGGAATTAATTTTTTAGATTTCAGTTATCAGAAAGAATTTTATGTATAAAAAATCTAACACTTGACGTATCCATTCAGGCTAATTTTAATTTTCATATTGAAGTATAATATAATTGAGCTATAAAATTACTTCTGATATACACATATCAAACCATCCCATGATTAAACTAGAATGTGAATCTGAAAGTAAAAATCAGCAAAATGTATACTGAGTGATCTATTGTCACTATGGTGGTGCTAGAAGGTAGGGCTAAACTCCACGTATGGTGAGAGATACAATAAATGGAAATATCAAGGTAGAGAGAACTTGTTCCAACAACCAGTACAACTGAAATCACATGATAGAGAAGTAATTTAATGCTGAGTAAGATAGAACTTTAACATAGGATTATTTCAAAATGTTAAAACCTTGCAAAGGGAGATGAGAAAGCAAATTCAGCAGTAATGCTAATTATAATGCTTTACTCTCCCCCCCCACAAGACAGTATCTTGCTGTTACCCAATGGCAAAGTTCATAACTGAATATCACATTACACAAGCTAATTTTTTCCTGAACAGAGTGATATTCTAAACAGGACACTTGAAATCAAAACCACTTTGAGAGATCATCTAACTCCAGTAAGATTAGCCCACATCACAAAATCCCAAAACCATAGATGCCAGCATGGATGTGGAGAAAAGGGCACACTTCTGCACTGCTGGTGGGAATGCAAACTAATACATTCCTTTTGGAAAGATGTTTGGAAATCATTTAGGGAACTAAAAATAGACCTGCCATTTGATCCTTCAATTCCGCTACTAGGGACAGATCCAGAAGACCAAAAATCACTTTATAACAAAGATAGTTTCACCAGAATGTTTATTGCAGCCCAATTCATAATTGCTAAGTCATGGAAGAAGCCCAAGTGCCCATCAACCCATGAATGAATCAATACACGATGGTATATGTACTCCCATGGAATATTACGCAGCCTTGATGGAGACTTTACCTCTTTCATGTTTACTTGGACGGAGCTGGAACATATTCTTCTCAGCAACGTATCTCAAGAATGGAAGAAAATGTATCCAACATACTCAGCCCTACTATGAAACCAATTTATGAACACCTATACTTCCATAGGAAAGCTATAACCCAACCACAGCCCAAGATGAAGAGCAAAGAGGAGGGGAGGATAGGGGGAAAGAGGTTAATTGGTGGAAGCACATCTATGATGCAATTTCTAAGGGTATATGTTAAATCTACTAAGTGTAGAATATAAATGTCTCAACATAATAACTAAGAAAATGAGGTGAAGGCTGTGTTAGCCAGTTTGATGAAAGTATTTCAAATTGTATATAAAATGAGTACATTGTACCCCATAATTGCATTAATGTACACAGCTATGATCTAATAAAAAAAAGTAAAAGGAATAAACAGATCACCTACAAAGAAAAAAAAAAGAAAGTTAAATCACTACCATGCTGCAAAAATATACTAATACATTGGAAAGGACACTGCTGACAGTGGGCCTGGGAGGTTCATCACATTTTATCATTCAGTTAGAAAGAAAATATTCTACAAAGTGAAATATTATTTAAAGTAGAAATAATGATATAATTAGTATGACACAGATAATTCACAATACGGTCACATCTATATCTTTTAAAGTCTTTTATAGTCATTTGATAAAACTTTGAATATATTACTTAAATTGCATCAGAAAAGACCAGAAATTATATCATTTTCTCAAAATTTATGATCAACTCTGCACTGCTCAACAAGTTCCTACCTGGTAGGGTTATGATTTTCAGGAGCTGAACATAAAGAAATGCCAGAGGGAGTGAGGGAGTGATGTCAGCAAGACAGACCACCAGAGATATGGCACTGTTCCCCGGAGAGATGACCAGGACAATGACTAAACAGCTGAGATTTGACTGGCGCATTGAAGGGAAAGCACCAGAGTGCAGCAATGAGGTGGAGGATGCACTTGTGGTGATGGGAAGCTCAGAAGGGCAGCATGGACGCATTGACCTCTGCAGCCCCATTTCCCCTGACTGGATCAGAATGATCCAGAGACAGGAGAGACTTCTCACTGTGGGGACAAGGTAACCAGAAGGTCCCTACCAGACCCCACTGCCACCACAAATGTCTACAGTCCTTGATACAGAAGAATTCAATGAGCCCTGAGGCCTGTCTGCAGAGCTTCTGGGAATTCCTTCGTGTGGCTACCATCTGTCAACCCAAAATAAGTGACTGAGTGTGAGCTAAGATAAAATATTAAGCTCCCAGCTGAATCAGTGGACCCCCCTTGGCCAAGGGGACCTCAGAAATACCCTAAAGCTTAGATGCTGGCCATGAGAAGGGAGGTAAAGACAGACTTCATCGTGCCCTTTCTCTTCTTGGAGGTGTCCTTTGTAACTCATTAACAGGGCTAGGGCTGTGCAGGGCAGGGGTTGAACCACACCTGTAGGTCCTCAGGCTACCCAACAGACTTCATGAGTCTATGTCTGGTCTGGTGGCTTGTCTCTGACTAACAGTCTTCTTTCATTATCTTAACTTAAAATATTCCAAGCTGTTAGACAAATCTTCATTTCTTTTATCAATTACAAATCAAAAAATCTTTACACCTGTCATCCCATAACCTGTCATCTCCTGCTTTGAGATGTCCTGCCTTTTTGGGCTAAACCAATGTATGCCTTCCATCTACTGATGTATGATTTTATGTGTAATTACTATCTCCCTGAATTATAAAAAACCAAACTGTAGCCTGAATGTGGTGAGACAGCCTGATCAAAGCTTCTTAGCTGTGGCTCTGGGCCATGGCCTCACATACTCAGCTAATAATAAGCCTCTTTAAATTATTTTACAGAATTTGGGTCCTTTTCCTTTGACATGAGGCCTATTCTGAAGGAAAGGAGTTATGTATAGAAGACATAGAGATATCAGAAGAGGCTGCTTAAGACTAGACTCAAACACAGGCTTTGTTCCCCAGCCCCTCTCCACCCTGAGGATCAGTACTTATGTCACTCCAACCCATTTCTGTCTTACACGTGTGGCATACATGTTCCAAAACTCTGGAGAGTTAGGACTATGTTTTGGGCAGTGTAAGAACAAACAGGATCAAGATGTAACAGTCTTCATAAGCAAGAACACTTTTTTTTTTTGGTAGAGACAAAGTCTCACCCTATCACCCTGGGTAGAGTGCTGTGGCGTCACACAGCTCACAGCAACCTCCAACTCCTGGGCCTAGGCGATTCTCTTGCCTCAGCCTCCCCAGTAGCTGGGACTACAGGCGCCCGCCACAACGCCTGGCTATTTTATTGTTGCAGTTTGGCTGGGGCTGGGTTTGAACCTTCCATCCTCGGTATATTACTGACTGAGCCACAGGCACTGCCTGCAAGAAAACATTTTAAAATAATTTTTAAAATTCTCTTATGTTTCAAGGTCCCAGGCCAGTACCAGTCGCTGATGAGAAATTTGTAACTTTCTGTCACACTGATGCTTTCCTGTTTGAGTTTCCTTCCCGGGAACAGTGGAACTTCCTTGCAGCCCTATGTTACCTGTTTGTCTAAAAAAGATAAGTGATACGCACCACAGAGTGCACTCAAGGACACCACACACTGAGCCTGCACACAAGAATGAAAGAATGATCAATATTAGCCCCCAGCTCACCATAATACTAAAATCTCTACCGTGGGAGGGACTTACCCACTGTTTTTCAACCCTGGGATGTACGTGCTAACATGATTTCTCACTGTGCTTGCCTGCTCTGCAACTCCACTGCAAACATGTAATGGTGTTCACCCCCATCATGCATTATTCATTACCACCTTCAGAAGAAAAACCCTGACCCTGTTGGTCAAGAGAGGCAGGTTTGGGGTGGTCTGTGCCTCTCCCTCCCAGCAGGTGCACTTCCTGCAGTAAGTCCTTTCCTCCTTGACTATCCTGTGTGTCAGTCATTGGCTTTCTGTGTGATGAGCAACACAGCCCCCCTTGTGGGTTCCACATAATATGGGAGATGTAAAGAAAATGAGGAAATGAATGCTAAGTCATGGATTTAAAAATGATGAATTACTTTGTCAAGTGACTGTGGGTATTATAGCAAGTTCCATAAGACTGTGTGCAACTCAGAATCCTTACTAACTAAAAAGAAATCATTTAGAAGTTTAATCATTTGATTTTTTTCTTTTTCTTTTCTTTTCTTTCTTTCTTTTTTTTTTTTTTTTGCAGTTTTTGGCTGGGGCTGGGTTTGAACCCGCCACTTCTGGCATATGGGGCCAGCACTCTACTCCTTTGAGCCACAGGTACCGCCCAGTCATTTTTATTGTACTTACTTAGTTTTGCAAATTTTTACTAACAAATCATTAGTCTGAATTTTTGTGTCAAATCATGAGTGAGGATAGCAAAGGTATAAGATATATAAACAATAATTAAAACATTCAAATTTCACAAAATTAAATAAGTAAGACTAAGGTCAAATTCTCCTTCTGAATTGATAAATGTAGAAAACTTATTATGTGGGAAAATTATGAAAAGAGGAAATTTTCAGAGGAAAATTCCCTAGAAATAAGTACAATTTGTGGGAGAGTTTCAGATTTTCGAACACCATGAAATTGGTGGGGTCAAGCCAGGATCTCCAGGGGATAAAAGAAACCAGGTAATATTGGAATTCCAGGGGGAAAGAACAGAAAACTGAGTAAGGTCTGTCTCTGACAGGTTGAGCAGCTGGAGTCTAAAGGAAGGAACTAGAAGCCCGGGGGTGGGATGGGGCTGCAGGGATGGAGGGCAAGTGGCTGTGGTTCAGCCTCCTCCTCCCATCTCCCTCCCCTGCTCTCAGGAGCCCTTTGTGATGAGGTGGCCACAGCTCTGTGATGTAGGCCTGAGCTCTAGTCAGTAGGCCTAAAGGAAACGCCCAGAGCTCAGTTGCTTTAGGGCAACAGTGCGATTCAGAAGATGGAGAAGGACCTCTTCTCTCTGAATAGCGTTACTGCAGCATGGCTGAACCCCAGCTCCACCGCCTGGATGACGGACATCATCTTGGGCTTCATGTGTGGACTGGTTCTCTTCCTCTTGTTACTCCCCTACTTTGTCAGGGATCTTTCCTCACTCCCACCTGGCCAGAAAAGAGTCATCAGGAAGGTAACGAACCCTCAGCCCAGACCCAACAGAGAATGCTTCTCTTTTCTATTATTATTTCTACTTGTCCAAATCCAGTAGAGTTCTGAGATGGGAATCTCCTCATCCTTCTAGGTCCAGGCAGGGCTGGGGGTGTTACAGTGGTGTGGTGCAGTTTTTGGCTGGGGCTTTCACCTATCTGAAGTTTTCTGACCCGTGGTGTGGGTGCTCAAGAGGCTTCAATGCTAGAGCAAATGCTCGGGCTCAGGGGCCAGGACTGGGTTATAAGAGTGGAGCTCTCTGAGGGAGGACGGCCCTGAATCTTGGTTTAACAGTCGTCTATCACATTTCCATGGCCTGCCTTCCCTCTATGTCAGGTGACCTGAGGGCTATGCAGAGCCCCTGGGAGCCTCCCATCAGAGGCTGGAGGGGCCTCTGTCTGCCTCTGGAAGCAGAATCCTACCTGACAGCTCAGAGGTGCCTGTGGGCCTGAGTCAGTAGTTCTCTAGCTAAGTTTTAATAGGAGAGAACCCCAAACTCTGTAGAATAATTTAAAGAACTTTATTCTTAGTAAATCATATGTGACCACAGCCCAGAACACATGGCCTTGAGAGTTCCTGAGAAAACATGTCCAAGGAGGGGCCATGTTACACTTTGGTGTTATACCTTCACGAAGACAGAATTACACATAAAACCAGAGAGAAATAAGTGGAAGGTGTGCATTGGTTTGGCCCCAAAGGGCGGTACATCCCAAAGTGAGATAGGTGGGTCCAAAGATCCTTTGACTTGTGATTGGTTAAAGAAATGAAGGGAGTCTGTTAATTGAAGACAAGCCTTCAGATGGACTGAAGTGAGCTGTTAAGTGAATAAATGGCTTCAGGAGTGGTTTAACCTTTGTCTTTCACAGCCTTAGGTCCTGATACCATGTAGTATCTTACTGTTATGAGGAGTAACTCCAAAACGGTGGGGGCATGACTTGGCTTGTTCTCTTCATGGCAGAACACCTCAGTTTTAAGGTTTTTCTGGGGTCCCCTTGTCCCATGGGGCAGAGCCCTAGGATTTTATTTTAGGTAGCCAGAGGAACAGTTATAGAGATCTCAAAGCAAAGGACTCAAAGGAGTAGGGTGCTCGCCCCATATGTCGGACATGGTGGGTTCAAATCCAGCCCTGGCCAAAAACTGCAAAATAAATAAATAAATAAAAATAAAAATAAAAAACTTGCATTTTTCAAAGAAGGAAACTAGAATTTTTTTGATCACTTAAAAAATGAATAAAAGAAGAGAGGCCCATTAGTGCCACGCAGGAGGGCATGGGCAACAAACACCTGCATTGTCAGGGGAGGGGACTGAGGAGGGTCCCAGCCCCTTGATCTTTCTTATCTCTCAGCATCCAGTGGACAAGAGGGGGAGGCCCAGGAGCAGGAAGAAAAGCTGTGCTTTGAAAGGTAAAGCTCTGTCATCCTTCCCACAGCCCCTGGTGGGGAAGGAGCATTCCTGTCCCTGAGGGATGAGCCTCTAAGGGAGTCAGATGTAGAGGCCTGAGGGGGCTTCTGGGAAGTAAATGGGAACCTGGGATTCTTCTCAGAATCCAAGCTGAGTGTGGGGCCAGGTGGGCAGAGGATGGATGCTGCCTAGTAGGGATGTGGAGGTGGGGCCTCCAGGCCCAACTGTGGGTGGCTGCTCATGGGGCTAAGGTTGGTTCCTCTCTGAGGTGCCCCACAGGGGCATGTGAGGAGTTGGGGATGGATGTGGGAGCACTATGTCCCTGACAAGGCACTGCCCAAAGAGCTTCTTGCTGTTAACTCCGGCATAATGTGGCCCTGGACACTGATGAGAGGGCTGCACTGTATAACCCTCCAGTCTGCCCTAGATTGACTCTCAGGCCCCTGAAAGATCCTCAGGACTCCTGCCTGCCTAACCTGACTTCTGATTCCAGCTTGTAGGGACTGCCTGAGGGAACTGAAGGGAGCTCGGGACCTGATTTTACTTCTGCAGAGGTGAGGGGCTTCCCCTTCTCTCCCTATCCCCCCTCCTCCTGGGGCCTGGGCTAAACTGGGTGGGGATAAGATGTGGCCAGTGTTCTGGAGCTGGGAGGGGAAGAGCTCTGTGAAATCAGAGTGGGGGCAGTGGAGCAGCCGTGGGTAGTGCCCCCTCCTCCTTCCACTGTACCTTCCTCCAGCCACTGCAGCTGGTACCTCCTGTCTCTTACAGCCACCTGGGGAAGCTCCCTGACAAGGGGAGCTCTTGTCAGGTCTCATGTGGGCATCCCCCGGGGAAGGTGTGTACACCAGCGCCTGCCAGCACCCACCAACTGCATGGGGTGCCTGTAGAAGATGCTTCTCCTACCACTTTACCCACACTGGCTACCCCTACTCTACCTCTGGCCTCTACCCTGTCAGGAGGACCTCAGGGAGAGCAGTCTGACTTGAAGAGAGTGTCCCTGGGTGCTGTCCCAGAGAACTCACCTCCAGGCTGCTCTTTTTTGGCCTCTCCTATCTGGGCTACCTTGGGCCTTGAACGCACCATTTTGTTCCTGTCCTGGTGGTGGGCAGCTGCCAAGGCTCTGTTCTTCCCCACCTTGCACCGCAGAAAATCCCAGAAGCCTCTTTTCCACCCTACACCAGAGGCTCGGTTCTGGGGAACCCCCAAACTTAGGCAGATGGAGCCTGGCAGCTCCGCTTTCCTCCACCCTGAGGTCCTGAGGCTGCTGGAGATGCCCATCACCAAGAGAGCAGAGGTGAAGCTGTGGGCAGGGAAAGATGGGGAGGGGCCGCTTCTGACACAAACCAGCCCAGACTCTCCCAGAGGCTCTCTGAGGAACATGCTAAAGTCACTGCACAAGGAATGGGACACCATGGCCCCGCACAACTTTTGGAGCATGGAAGACAAACCAGAGCAGCTGCCAGGCCATCAGCAACTATCCCATTCCAAGGCCATGGGGGACCATTTACAGCAGAAATGCAGCCAGCTCTTCTGGGGCCTCCCCTCTCTGCACAGTGAGTCCCTGGTGGCTACTGCCTGGGTCTCTAGGACGTCTTCCTCAAAACCACCTCTCTCTGTCTCATTTAATGCAGTTCAGACTTGGTCTGAAGCACCTACACAGTGTCACAGGGCCCAGCCCAGGCCCCACCACATGGCCCAGGCCCAGCCCCAGCTCCCGCCCCCACCTCCGGATGAGGTTCATGTCCAGACCTGCCTCCCACCCTTTCCCCCAGACATGCTGTACTTCTCTCCACCCCAGATTAAAGGGGACCTTACAGCAGGCTGTAGAACAACCTGCCCTTCATCTCACGAGAAGGCACGATTCCCCCCAGCCAAAAGTGAACAACTGGAATGGCATTTGCAGAAGCGGCAGAAATGGAAGAGGATTATACCCTCTTTGATCCAAAACTCCCAGATAATCTTTAGCCAACACACTCCCCAGGATGGCTGGGCCTCCACGAGCCACAAGTCAGTGTCCACCCTTCCTGGGGCTTTCTTGGGTCCTGAGTACCAGAATCAGCAGGATCAACATACTGGGAGTTCCATCCCAGATGAGCTTCAGTCAGGCCCTCCCTGGAGATCCCAAGCATCTAGGGAACTGATTCAGCTTCAGGAGGAATTCCTGGGGAGGGGTCAGTCCCAGCCTCCTGTGTTTGCTGCAGGAGAAAGCAGCAAAGAGGTACAGAAGATGGGATCCAGGTTCTTGGAAAGATCCTCTTGGAAAGGTTCCAAGGGGGTCAAAGAAGATAACGACTCAAGTGGGGATATAGGGCAAGATCTGAAGGGGGACCCAGAAGATCCGTGCACAGGTTCAAGATCCACCTTAGTGAAGATTCTGGCGGATGATGAGGAGGAGTCACAGAGGGACTGGATTAGGCTCCAGAAGTATAAATCAAATAATTACCTTCTCAGTATCCCAGAGAATCAGGGTGTTGGAACAAACCTGAGGTCTCATTTGGACCAGAAGTTAGAGGAGATCAGTGAGGGCACAATCCCTGTGAGTGTGTGTCAGTCCTGGCTTATTGCCAGCCATGCTATTGCCAACTCTGACCCCTGCACAAAGCCCAGAAACCTAGCATCCTGGAGGAAATGCCATGTGGACACCACCCAGGGCATTTCTTTCCTAGATCTGTGTACTCAACAGGTACTAGAAGCACATGTTACAAGGTATCAGGAGCCACACGGGTGGGGTTGCGACCTCAAGTTCCTTGAGCCCATAAATCTCAAGGCTCAACACCGGTCCGGTCCACATTCTGCTTTTCCCTCCCGGGACCATGGTGATTTGGGGGGTGATTCCAAAGCTGAGGTTGCTGGTGTCCTGGGAGAGCATCCTTGGAAAGACCAAGGAGAGAAGGTAGTAAGAAAAAACTCCGTCCGCACTCTGACTCATGTTCTCCCTGCTTCATCACCTGTGGATGAAGACACTCAGAAGGATCTGAGAGGGACCCAGTCTCTTGGCACCCGTGGGAACCCAGAAGCACCTCTGACTGCACAGGAGTGCAGGTGGCCTTCTCAGCCCCTCACCTGCAGCCCAGTGAGCAGCACCCGGCAGAGCACTGCTGTCCTGGGGGCTGAGAGAGGAAGCCTAGAGCCTAGCCCAGCAATGGCCAGGCGTAAGCGAGGAGAGAAGGAGAGTGTGGCCTCAGGGGACTCCTGCAGCAGTACAGCAGCACAACAGTTAAGCAGAAGGTCCCAATCTTCAAGAGCCAAGGGGCCCAGGGAGCCAGTGGAGGCCAAGAAGGGGAAGCTCCCTGCTTGGAAAGTCAACCTGAAGGCTGGCCTGAAGGCCAACTCCCAAACCACTAACGTGAATCTCAATTCTGGGTGTCAGGGGACCAACATCTTCACACGATCTAGGATGTCTGCTACCCAGGATCTGGGAGAGCTGCACCTCAAAACAAAGGTTGTGAGTAAGTTTGAATTCAAAATGGAGGTAGAGAAAGAGAAACAGCTTCAAGGCCCTGCCACTGGTGTCCTCCTCCAAGACTATAGCACTGGCCTTTGCTTTAGAGGCTGTGACACCAACACGATACCTCCTACAGACATTTTGCCTTCCCAAGCCTCTCCTTCCGACTCTCAGACCTCTTCTTCCAACTCCCAGACTACTTCTTCCAACTTCCCAGCTGCTCCACCCAACTCCCAGGCCTCTCCTTCCAACTCCCAGGCCTCACCTTCCAACTCGCAGGCCTCTGCTTCCAACTCCCAGGCCTCGCCTTCCAACTCCCAGGCCTCTTCTTCCAACTTCCCGGCCACTCTGCCAAACTCCCAGGCCTCTCCTTTCAACTCCCAGATGTCTTCTTCCAACTTCCTGGCCTCTCCTCCCAACTCCCAGGCCTCTCCACCCAACTCCCAGGCCACTCCACCCAACTCCCAGGCCTCTCCGTCCAACTCCCTGGCCTCTCCGTCCAACTCCCTGGCCTCTCCGTCCAACTCCCTGGCCTCTCCGTCCAACTCCCAGGCCACTCCACCCAACTCCCAGGCCTCTCCGTCCAACTCTCTGGCCCCTCCGCCCAACTCCCAGGCCTCTCCGTCCAACTCCCAGGCCTCTCCGTCCAACTCCCAGGCCCCTCTGCCCAGTTCCCAGGCTTCTCTGTCCTGTTCTCAGGTACCTCCATCCAGTTCCCAGGACCCTCTGTCTGGTTCCCAGAATGTGTTCGATACGGACACATCAGCTTCTCAGGGGCTATGTGACCTCACATGGAAGGGAGGCAGTAGCCAGGGGCAGCAGGTGCCCAGGAACCTCAAAATCAAGGCCTCATGGAAGAGTCACAACAAGATGTTTGGGCCTCTTGACAAGAGAGAGCGCTGTGGGAGGCCCAAAGCAGGGGAGCAGAAACCAAGGTCTGCAGTACCCAGGGCCTCCCAAGCTAGTGGGCTAAGCCACCCTGCCCAGGTCAGGGAGATGGGAGAAACCTGGAGCAAACACTTTCAGTTCCTTCCAGAGAAAGGACAGAAACCTCTAAAAAGCTGCTCCAAACAGCAGAAAACAGTCAGTCATGGCCTGTGGTGTCCTGACCCCAGTGAAAAAGGCAGAAGGAAGGAAGATCCCCTGCAGAAGGGCAAGCATAAATCAGTCACTGCCCAGAGCCGGGGGACAGCCACAGGAAGGTTGTCCAGCAGTGCTCCTCAAGTCCAGGCAATTGTTTCACTTGTCACACAGATCCTAGTGGACAAACTGGGGCTTTGTCAAGGACTTGGTCAAGAGTTCAATCACCACAAAGAGGAAATCCCAGCCCCAGTGGGTGGGCATTCCTGCCACCCCTGGGGTCCCTCCCAGCCAGAGCAAAGGAGAGTATTGGAAGAGAAGGCTTACAGTCACCATGCCACCCCCATGGGCCATCGCCGTTCTGTTGAGAACAGGTGGGTCCGAGACAGAGACAGCTATTTGGCCTCCCATCCCAGGGAGCCTGTGCCCTTAGCCAGTCCCTGCCAGCATGGGCTAAGGGTGGCAAGAGCCTTGAACCACCCTCACTATTAGCCAACATGCTTGTCTGGTCAACCTCATCATGCTTCTCATACCTTGCCTGGTGGAAAAGGTTTTTCTCCCAGAAAAAGCTGGAGACATGCAGAGAAAACCTGTTTTGCTCATGTTAGTACATCCTCCTACCAGAACATGTATTTCTTCCCAATAGAAGTGCCTTTTCTCATCAGAGGTGGTGGCTTCTGTCTGTGGGGTTCTTGGGTCAGGGAAGGGATCAGCATCCACTCTCCCTGACAATGGCCTCTGGAAGGGACGGGTGTGATGGGCTTGCAGACCTACCCTTACTGCAGGGGCTTCACTGCACCTGGTTTCATGACTCACTATAGAGAGCCTTGGGACTGTCAGGGCTGGCAAACCCTAGGGAGACTCCAACCAAGGACTTGACTCACCCCCTTCCTTTCTCTCTGCCTAGAGCTTTGTGATGAGGGCTGGAAATTCCCCTTGGGCTCCAGAAATGTGGGAGCCCAGCAGCCCCACTGCCTTGAAAAGGACCTGGAACTTCCAGGGCTGGGAGCACTGGCCTGGGGTTCTGGGAAAGGGAGCGCTCCCTGACCCCAGAAACAGACCATCCTGCCTGAGCCCCCTCCCAGCCTGCTGGAGGCTGGGGCCCATATGGGCCCTGCTGGCCCCTTTGGGCTCAGCCTTGGTGACAGCAGCCTCCCTTCAGGACCTCCACCTTCCCATCTGGTGTGACCTGAGCATGGAGCCATCTGGCCACGGCACACAAGAGGAGGGTGGCATGTGTGGGGAAACTATAAATCAGAATCGAGTAAGGTGGCAGAGTGGAGGGGGCCTCTAAGTGTTCCCCCAGTGGCCTAGGGGAACAGGTAAGAGGCCCCCACATGGAGGGTGGGACCAGGGAACACAAAGCCCTCACACGGAAAAGTGACTTTGCCCACAGCACAGGTGAGCACCCTGCCGCCAACCCTATGGAACTCTACAGAAAGGAAGAGTGGACACGGGGTGGGGCACCACAGTGACCATTACAGGCATGTGCCCCAGTGCTACACCTGGGTAGGGCACTTGGAGGGAGGGCTAGCCGTGGTCCACAGTGAATCTTTGGTTATCCTGGGGTATAGGGGAGGAGGTGATGGAGGGAGACACATGAGGGCTGGGTGGTCACAGTTCCCAGTAGAGTCGGCAGAGGTGGGTACCACATTCAAGCTCCCTCCAGCACAAGTTTTCCCTTCTGGGCCATTTTGGATGCCAAGAGGCCAAGGCAGATGAGCAGGATCCTTTCTCCAGAGGGTTCCCTCTGGGGCTTCAGGCTGGAGAGAGTGGGTGATGGAGGGGCTGCTGAGGTAGAAGGTCAGGGCACAGGGCACAGGTTGGAGAGTTGGGCACAGGCCCAGGGCTGCTCCTGGGGCCGCTCCTGCCTCCTCCTGGTCAGGCAGCCTGGGGGGGCAGCAAGGGGCAGTGATAGGGTTGGGAAGCTCAGCAGGTGTTCTGCATCTGTGGGAGGAGAAAATTTCTCTAGGTTACGATTAGGACATAACAGTAGAGACTTTATTTCATCCTAGAGAGAGGGAGAGGTGAGAGAGGAAAAGAGCAGAGAGCAGGGAGCTGGCAGCACCCTAAGGAAAGAAAGAAGCCCACAGTTGAGGTCAAGCAGTTGCTGAATTTAAGAGAGAATGAAAAAGATAACTGCAGCTGGATTCACAAGGAATTGTGCGTGTGATTGCTGTGTCTGGTTTTCCTCCAGCAAAGATGAAGACAGACATTTTTCCAGGTGTTTCTAATCCCGAGGCCTAATGGGTCATACTCCATTGTTGCTCCTGCACTGGAATCACTTGAGGCTGTGGGAACAAATTCTAAAAGACAAAGGAGCTGGGGAAATGCAAAGAGAGAATTTTACTTTTCCTTTTGGTCTTCTGGGCTCCTCAGTGCCTTGAGAAAACAGAGATCCATGGAGGGTGGGGGGCTGCTGGCAAGAGATAGGAGAGAAAAAGATTGATTTATTCCTTCCTGAAAAACTGTGAGTTAATAACTTTTCTATAATTTCAATATAAAGAATGACCATTCTCACCAAGACACAGTGCCAGGCTAGAGTGCTCAGCAAAACTAGTACAGATTAAGCAGGTACCAGCACTCTTCTGGGTGCCTCAGCACTGTCTTTTCTTGAGGCAGCCAGCTCAGACCAGCCCTGACTGCTTTAGATCTGCCCTGGCTGTCCTACAGTTCCCCTTAGCTAATCGTGATACTAAGACTCCTGCCTAGTGGAGAACTGTAATATCATTAAGGACATGTGAGTTGTGGGAAGGCGCCTGACAAAGGCACAGGTTGTGCTCTGTTTGTTTCACTGTAACATACAATGGCATGTGAGGGTTTTGCAAACTCACTGGGAAGGGGTTTAAGGCAACTCCCCAGGCAGACAGGTGCAGACAAGTGCAGACTGGGGCAGACTTTGCCTGCAAGAACCTCACCTAACTCACTGTCAATGGGAGACAACCCAAAGTCTGTAAAATAATTTAAAAAGGTTTATTTGACACTGGAATAGTGGCTCATGTCTGTAATCCTAGCACTGTGGGAGGCCAAGGTGAGAAGATCGCCAGAGCTCAGGAGTTCCAGACCAGCTTGAGCAAGAGCAAGACCTGTCTCTAACTAAAAATAGAAAAACTAGCCGGGCGTTGTGGCGATGCCTATAGTCCCAGCTACTCAGGAGGCTGAGCCAAGAGGATCGCTTGAGCCCAAGAGTTTGAGCTATGATGCCATAGCACTCTACCCAGGATGACAGTGTGAGACTGTCTAAAAAAAACAAACAAAAAAAGAGGTTTATTTGAGCCATGTTTGAGGTGAGGACAGTGGCCCCGCCAGAGCCATGCCCAACAAGCCATGAGGAAGTGGACTCCTGTAGTGGGGTTACCAATTTTTTTTTTACGTTTGACAGGAATTACAGGTAAACTCATGAATCAATAAATACACGGAAGGCACACATTGGTTTAGCCCCCAAAGGTGGAAAATCTCAAAGCAGAGACTTATAGGTTACGCGTGGGTTTAAAGATTCTTTGATTTGTAATTGGTTAAAAAAAATGGAACTTTGCCTAAAGGCTTAGAATGTTTTAAGATAAGGGCCTCTTAATCAGAGAGAGCCACCAGACAAATACCCAGACTCAAGTAATTTGTTAAGCAAACTGATGACCTGCAGGTGTGATTGAAGCTTTGTCTTGCACAGCGATAGGCCTCTTACAAAGGACATCTTCAAGAAGGGAGGGGAACATGATGAGGCAGCTCTGGTCTCCCTTCTCATGGCCAACAACTGAACTTTGGGGCATTTCCAGGGTCCTCTTGGATAAGAGGGGGTCCATTCAGTCACCTGGGGAGCTTAACATTTTATTTTAGTTCAAATTCTCTTTTTTTGGGCTAAGATCTGCCAGAGGCAGCATCAATGGCCAAACTCTGATTTTGTCCCATCATGCTGGGGTGGTGTGGCTACGTGCCTCTGGTCCACTCAGGCCCTTGGTAGGATCCCTGCGGCCAAGAGGACATAAAAGCCAAAAGGACTTACAAATAATTAAATGTTTTAGGTCAGATAAGACTGGATATGGAGAGGCACTCATCAATCCTTTAATACTTTCTAGGCAACATACAAGTAAAATCAAAAACGTCAAAGGCAAGGCTACAAAATTAATTCATCCGCTGGTCTACTATATTCTTGAGTTTAGTTGTAGACTTATATAGCAACATGTTATATAAAACATAAGCACTGATAACCTTTTAAGCTAAGGAATTTAGAGTTTTTTTTTTTTTTTTTTGAGAGAGTCTCTCTTATGTTGCCCTTGGTAGAGTGCTGTGGCATCACAGCTCACAGCAACCTCAAACTCTAGGACTTAAGCAATTCTCTTGCCTCAGCCTCCCAAGTAGCTGGGACTACAGGCGCCTGCCACCTTACCCAGCTATTTATTGGTTGCAGTTGTCATTGTTGTTTAGCTGGCCCAGGCTGGGTTGGAACCTACCAGCCTTGGGTACATGTGGCTGGTGCTGTAACCACTGTGTCATTAGTGTTGAGCTGAATTTAGAGACTTTTATTGTGTAGTAATATTTTAGTCTCTTTAGTAATTTGTCCTAAAGTGGCTGATAAGTTTCTTGTTATGTCTCTATTTGCATAAACCCCATAACTGAGAACTATTATACTTAGGGTGGGATGGATGTTTGTGCCACATGGCCCCCAAAGACAAAGCCTCTTATTTAGTATTTGTTTGGGCTTCTAGGGGCACATCTTTGATCTGAAGTGTCTGAACTAATTGTATCCTTCAAAATCTGTTCTTATAATCACGTACCCACCTCTTCTAGGATAGCCTCTGGGCCCAGAGGGAGGATGTCTGTATCTTTAGTAACAAAGCATTGGCAGTGAATAACATGTTGGGTGGTGGGATTCAATGATTTTAAATCCTGATCAGGTAAACTTTGCTGATCAGGGAAACTAATGCTTGTTATGACTCTAAAAAACAAATCAAGAGAATCAGTAATGTTTTAAATAAAAAGTCACAGAATATTTTGTTTTTCTATGACGTTTTCTTAAAGAAACAGGTTTTGAACCCTTTTTAAGAAATAGTTTTGTCATACTGGTAGGATCAATTGGTCAGGCAAGAAAGCATTAAATATGACATAGCACACTAAATTGCTTAAAACATTTTATTTTAAATTGGGTAATGTAAAAGCCCAACATAAATACTTTTTGCAAGATTGGAATATATCTCCATATTTAGATTTTTAATAAACATATAAAGATTCTCTGTATATAAAAGTTGCTTTTGTTATCCACAAAACAGACAGCAACAGGAATGGCAAACAATTTGTAATTATAAAAACTGACTTGAGTAAAAAAAAAAAAAATTCCATTAAAAAAAAAGAAGAAGCCGGTTTGGGACAACAGCTGATTATAAACTATTTTTAGAGAAGAATTAAAGTAAAGTAACATGAGTTGCAGTTAAGTTCTTTGAAAATAATCTTGAAGTTTTGTTTTCTTGGTTTTAACCTTTTTAGATAGGGCCAGAGTACTGTTTAGTGAAGTCTATATTAATCTCCCCCTCCCTCCATTTTTCAGTGTTGAGTGCTTTACTGCATCTCACGTATTGAGAAGTTTTATATTCTGGCTGAAGGAAAGAGACTTTGTTCAGTTTACTGCATCTCACGTATTGAGAAGTTTTATGTTCTGGCTGAAGGAAAGAGACTTTGTTCTTGGCACAGTGTGAATGCTGGGGATCATTCCTCCTAATCTTTTCAGGAGGATCATTTCTGTCCTTGGGCAGTTTTCTAACACACTATGCTGGTCAGTACTCATGGATCCCCAAACCAGTTCCCATCTTCCTGTCCTGCAGTTAACAAATTATCTTACTGTCATTGTTATACTTCATTTAGTTTTGGGTGTTGATGTATAATAGAAATTGGTATTTCTTATGGCTCTGAAAAGTCACCCTGACTATCACATATTCATTATTCATTATTACTCTGATTGTAGAGCTTCCATGCCTTTGGGTCTCTCTTCTTCTCCTTCAAGGATACCTAAAATTTGCATGTTTGTACTCTTTGTGTAGTCTCCAAGAGATTGCTCTGTGTTTACTCTCTTCTTGTCCGCCTCTTTAAATGACTGAGTTAGCTTGAGAGCCTTATCTTCAAGTGCTGAGATTCTTTCTTCTCCATAGTTTAATCTGTTACTGAAACTTTAACTGCATTTTGAAACTCCCTGAATGACACCTTCAATTCTTTAAGCTCTGTTATATCCTTGTTAATTTCATCATGTCTTTCATTCATTTCTTGGGTTAATTTCCTTTTGGTGGTTTTCCAATTTTCCTGTTTTAGCCATCCATATTCTAAATTCCTTTCTGTGATTTCCATGATTTCCTTATAGATGGGATCATCTACGTAGCTGCATTGTGATCCTTCAAGGGGGTTGATTGCTCTGATTTTTCATGTTTTTTGGCTCCTTCTCATGTGTGGTTTCTTCTTACTTCCATCCTTCCCTTACTTCTCTTACTTCCTCCTTCATCTTCCTCATCTCTGTGCTTTGATGTTGAAATGGGCTTTTGGTACAGGGGTGAAAGGGAGAGTAAAGAAAAGAGACCAAGAAAGAGGAAAAAGAATAAAAAAGAGAGAAGAAAGACAGGAAATGAAAGATAGTAGTACTAGGCCGGTATGGTGACCCACACCAGCAATCCTAGCTCTCTGGAGGGCTGGGACAGGAGGATCGCCTGAGGTTAGGTGCTCCAGACCTGCCTAAGCAAGAGCAAGATCCTATCTCCACTGAATATAGGAAAAAATCAGTGGTGCACCACAGCAGGGAATGAAGTTCCAGCCATTTGGTGGGCAAAGCAACCGGGTTGCCCAAATTCAGGGTGTGAAGCTGTTGTGAGCCAGATCAATGCCATAGCACTCCAGCCCAGGCTCCAGAATGCAACTCTGTCCAATAAAACAAAAACAAACAAGAAAAGATATCTTGATTGTCTAAGGGAGTTATAAGAGAAAAGTAGAAAAATAACCAAGAAAAGAAAGGGAAAAAAAACCCAAGAGAACAAAAAGTTAATATTTTAAAAAAATATAAATTGCATGAATGCCAGGTGGCTCTATGATTAGGAAAAGAAAAAGAAAAGGAAAAAAGATTTTCTTAAGGATGCTAGTTGATGATCCTGGGTGTAAAAACAAACTAAAAACCAAGCAAACAAACAAAACAAACTATACCTGCTTGGGGCAGGAAATTACTAGCTAGTTACCGTGGAGAGCTAGTCTTATTTTCCTGATTTTTGAAATTTTAATCTTGGTATGGTAGCTGCACAAGAGTTTGGTCCCCAAGCTTCTGCCAGACTTTCTGGGGGGTGCTCGTCAGTCATCCACACAAGGAGGGTTCCAGAGGCCACAAGGGAGTCAAGGAGGTGAGAAGGCCCAATACACAATGTCTCTGTAGACTGCCCATAAGGGTGGGCTAGGCCGTAGGGCAGTACCACTGAGGGAACATGCAGAGCAGAGCTAAGCCCTGAGCAAACAGCACCTGAAACCTACATGCTGGAACTCTACCCAGTTATACAAGCCTGAAAGTCTTCCTCACCATGTCCCAGTTTGTGTTGGGTTTTCTGAGCTTTAGCGCCACTGCATATCTTCTCTGTCCCTCACCCTGCCAGGTTTTTTGCTCAATGCTGTTCACAGTTACTCTTTCCTCACATCCACCCTATACCAGGGTGACAATTTGCCTTTCAGCAGTGAGCTGGAGGGGGAACAAAGTCAGGTCTGCCTGACCCACAGCCTTTCCTTCACTCTGAATGGCTGTCCCAGGGGACCTGAATGGCTATCCCAGGGGACCGTGTGGGAAGGAGGCCTGAGTACCCCAGGAAAGCCAGGCTTTCCCCAGAGGATAGCAGGTTGGTGGTGATACTCCCTAACCAGGAGCCCCAGGGCTTGAAGATGGAGGTCTTTACGTATATAACAAAAGAGGGGAGGCTTCTGGGAAGTAGAGGAGGAGGGTTAGGAGCATCAACTCACTTAAGAGTACCAGGACATCTGTGGGACACTTCAACACCAGCCTTCCTCCCTCAATTACCAAGAGAAGACCACCTCCCCAGCAGACAGTGGCACATGGGGGCTCCCAATTAGGTGTGGGGTGGAGCAGATGTGTCCCAGAACTTGGCTCCATGTTAAAAGACTGTCTTCCCAATTATCTGCAGTCAACTTGCCCTGGGGCAAGGATAATTGGCTCCCTGAGACTCTGGCATGGCCTGTGCCTCCACAAGAAGTGGCAAGGAGCATGCCCCAGGCAGCCCCTCCAGGGGACGGTCGGGGGACAGATGGAGGGAACACTCCCTGGGAGGTGCTCCATGGAGGTCATTGGTTGCCCTCCACTCCAACCCTCAGGTCACACTGCAGGGAAACCATGACCAGCCTCTCCATCTGCCCCATCCTCATAACCCAGGAGCACCTCTCAGCTCCATGCCCCTGTCTTCAGGTGTGCCAGGAAGAAAGGGGAGGCCCCAACATCACCTTGGATCACTGTTGGATCCAAGGCTAGGAAGGAGGCCAGTGGCTTGGAAGGATGCCAGGGCCTGTGGTGGCCTGGCTGGGTCTCAGATGACTTTGAGAAGCTAGTAAAACACTACTAGAAACTGGCATCGGTTTCAAAGCTTACCTCCGTCTTCAGGGCTCAGGAGTGTGCTGGGTTCCCTCAAGGGGCCCCTTTGCCAAGTGCCTGTCCAGTAAATGATGGGCTACCTCAACAAATGCTCCCTCCTTCCCACCACACCCTCCCAAGTCCAGTGGGCTGGTCTTGCTGAGCTCAGGCCTGACACCCCAGCAGGTCAGGGCTGTTTGGTTCCTGGCACAGGAGCAGCTCCCGTGGGCATGGGCCAGGCCAGGCAGGGGCTACGTCTTAGGTGAGCACTGTGGGGACCTAGCTGGACTGGTTTCACCTGGCTCCTCTCTGAAGCATGCTGTTTTCAAGAAGAGAGGCACTTCGTAATATGAGAGGTGACTAAGTATAGGAAGCACCTTCCTACTCACAGTCAGAGATGGACTAGAGCTGCCACCCACCCTGCACACTGAACAAGGGCCTGTGTGCTGGCCTTGCCCTCCCTAGGCCATGCACCCCTTCTTGTCCAGCCACTGGGCTTCCTACACCTCCTGTTGCCACTGTCCTGGGAGGCAGCCCTCCCTCATCCTGGTCCACAGCACCCTCTGATTCAGGTTGCCAAGGAGGCACTGAGGTCCCAGCTGGCATAGCCTAACCCGTCCCTCTCACAGGGAGGCTGTAGCTTGGCAGCCACCATCTCCCCACCATTGGGAATGTTCTGCAGCAGAGTCAGTGGGGAGGATGCATGGAGGCCCTATGATGCACCTGTCCCTGGCAACCTTGGCAGGACTGGGGAGAAGTAGTGTGTGTATCCTCACAGATGCACCTTAGGGCTATGGTTGTGCCTGGGGACAGTCTGCTCACACAGGGGCAACAGGGCATGGCAGGCACTTGGAGGCATCAAGAGTGCCCTGACCACACATGTTGGTGGGCAGGGTGCAGCCTCTTGAGCTGTTCAGGGAGCCTGCACATCAGGCCGGCCCAGCTGGAACGCTGACCACCTCTCCCAGCTCTTTGGCCCCAGATGTTTTCTGATCTCTAGAATGAAGTGGAGGGTGGAAGAAATGAAGAGCATGAGACACTCCACCCACCCTGCGAAGATACAACCTCCAGCTGGGGTGGGACAGGGCCCAAGGAATGTGGGGGAATCATGGGGCAGCCATGAGAGGGATTTTCTGGGCTATAGTCCAAAAGTGGGGAGTGGAAGCATAGTGGGGTTTGGGGGACCATCAGGGGTCCTCAAACTTTTAAAACAGGGGGCCAGTTCACTGTCCCTCAGACCGCTGGAGGGCCAGACTGTGGGCCCTGGGATGAGTCGGTTGCTAAGCAGGACAGGCAGCAGCGGCAAAAACACCTGGCAGGCTGGATAAATGTCTTAGGTGGGCTGTGTGTGGTCCGCGGGCCATAGTTTGAGGACACCTGAATTCTAGACTCCTTGGGCCAGGGGTCCCATCTTTGGAATAGAGGAACCAAAGCAGTTCCAGAGCTGTGTCCATGAAGAGGTCACCCACCTACCTTGGCCAGTTCCCTCCCACGTGTGGTCTGTACCCATGGCCTCTGTCCTGTGTGACAGTCTCCCCTCGGTCCTGCTCAGTCCCCTGGAGCCCTCCCTCCCCTGGCTCAGGGCTCAGCTGAAGATAAAGCTGACCCAGTGGACAGTGTAGGGAGGGGCAGATAGACTCAGCATGGTAGAGGTGGGTGTAGGAGGCAAACAGAGTTCAGACTTGCCTGTCTCAGGCTCTAGGCTCCCTGAGTCCCCAATAAGCTTGCAGGTTTCCAGGTGGCCCAGATCTCGGCAGAGAGGACACAGTGTCTTCCCAGCATCTCCCAGCCCCAGCTGCCTGGCTCCTTACTGACGTGTATGGCCTTGTTCCACTCCACCTGGGCTCAAACCACAGTGTTCTCATGATGCAGGTGTGCTGACTTATATTTGAATTTTCTTTTTTTTTTTTAAGTTTATTGACATTTCTTTTTTATTTATTTATTTATTTATTTTTCACTAAGACTTTATCTCGAGGACATAACTGTTAACCACCCCTCACCCCATCCTGAAGACAGGTTAGTACAGTGAATGTTATAAAGCAGGTATGAACAGTCTGAAGGATTGGAACCAATATCAGCTGACAAAGAACAACTTTCATCTAAATCATCATAAAAATGTTTAAGTAAAAAAAAAACAGAAAAAGAAAAAAGGTAGGGGCAATGGGGGTTTCAGATTGAACCAGAGCCTCACATTTCATCTAATATCTTCAATCTTGACTAGAGTGTAACAAAATGGAAACAGGATTACTATAATACAAAACTTACAGATAGCACGCTGTACACACCTGTGTTCCAAGCCCACTCCCACCCCTCTGCTGTTTCCAACTTAATTATTTCCTGGCCTGTTGGGCCTGCTGACGAAGGAGCACGTAGATCTTCTCTTTAATCCAGTCTTTGTTATAAGGCTGGTATGTCTGGGTATCAGCTTAGTAAACCAGACAGCTGAGGTCTGCCAGGTCATCGATAAAATCAAACAACTGACTGATATCATATGTGATAGAGGAACTGTT
>CAUYTI010109707.1:0-10920 GCA_963575145.1 Galago senegalensis | reverse complement strand
GGCTCAAGCGAGTCTCTTGCCTCTGCCTCCCAAGTAGCTGGGACCACAGGTGCCCGCCACAATGCCCGGCTATTTTTTGGTTGCAGCCGTCATTGTTGTTTGGTGGGTCCAGGCTGGGGATTCGAACCCGCCACCTTACGTGTACGTGGCTGGCGCCTTAGCCGGTTGAGCTATAGGCGCCGAGCCAAAAAAATAAAGTTTTTACACTAGATTTTTTTAAATTGTGTGTTTTGACAGGTTCTATTTATTTTATTTATTTTTATTTTTATTTATTTATTTTGAGACAGAGTCTCAACTCTGTTGCTCTGGATAGAGTGCCATGGCATCAGCCTAGCTCACAGCAACCTCAGACTCCTGGGCTCAGGTGATCCTCTTGCCTCAGCTTCCCCAGTAGCTGGGCCTACAGGCACCCACCATGACATCCAGTTTTTCTGTTTTTAGTAGAGACAGGGTCTCACTCTTGCTCAGGCTAGTCTCAAATTTCTGGGCTTAAGCAATCCACCTGCCTTGGCCTCTCAGAGTGCTAGGATTACAGACGTGACAAGTTCTATTTTAAATAAGAAAAATGGTAAAGTCCCATTAAAAATGATGGGCCAAAGTATTAAGACCAGCTCGGCACCTATAGCTCAACCAGCTAAGGCGCCAGCCACGTACACCTAAGGTGGTGGGTTCGAATCCCCAGCCTGGACCCGCCAAACAACAATGATGGCTGCAACCAAAAAAAATAGCCGGGCGTTGTGGCGGGCGCCTGTGGTCCCAGCTACTTGGGAGGCAGAGGCAGGAGACTCGCTTGAGCCCAGGAGTTGGAGGTTGCTGTGAGTTATAATGCCACGGCACTCTACCCAGGGGGACAGCTTGAGGCTCTGTCTCAAAAAAAAAAACAAAAAAAAACAAAGTATTAAGACCACATGAGAGATGCCACCTTTTGCCTATCCTATTGGCAAAGGATGTAAAATAATATCTAGTGCTGCTCACGGGAGAGGCAAGGAGACACATTAGTTATTTATTGCTGTGAAACAGCCACTCCAAGACCTAGTGATTTGTGACAATAGTTGCTCATTTTGCTCATGAGTCTGCAATGTGAGTGCAGCTCAGCTCCTCACCACTCCATGCAGTGTACCTGGGTGTGGCTCATCCAACAAGTTGGTGCTGGTGTCAACTCAGCTTTCCCAGGATGCAGATAGAAAGGCCCAGTCAGGTTCAAGGGGAGGAGTCCTGTGTGGGCTCTTCCTCCAGACGAGGGCATGACCAAGTTCTGGAAAACATGTGAGATGGGTGATACTGTTAAAGTCATTTTAAGAATATACAATCTGGACTCAGTGCCCATAGCACAGTGGTTATGGTGCCCGCCACATACACTGATGGTGGTGGGTTTGAGCCCCGGCTGGACCGACTAAACAACTGCAACCAAAAAATAGCCAGGCGTGTGGTAGGTGCCTGTAGTCCCAGCTACTTGGGAGGCTAAGGCAAGAGAATTGCTTAAGCCCAAGAGTTTGAGGTTGCTGTGAGCTGTGACGCCACAGTACTCTACCGAGAGTGACATAGTGAGACTCTGTCTCCAAAAAAAAAAAAAAAAATCATATATATGTATATACAATCTG
Source organism: Galago senegalensis (assembly GCA_963575145.1). Lineage (NCBI taxonomy): Eukaryota > Metazoa > Chordata > Mammalia > Primates > Galagidae > Galago > Galago senegalensis. The sequence goes on along the minus strand of CAUYTI010109707.1, from coordinate 9,319 downwards.
ACTTGGTGCCTGTAGCATAGTGGTTACAGGGCCAGCCACATGCACCAAGGCTGGAGGGTTTGAACCCAGCCCAGGCCAGCTAAACAACAATGACAACTGCAACCAGAAAATAGCTGGGTGTTGTGGCAGGCACCTATAGTCCCAGCTACTTGGTAGGCTGAGCAAGAGAACCACTTAAGCCCAAGAGTTTGAGGTTGCTGTGAGCTGTGACGTCACAGTACTCTACCGAGGGTGACATAGAGAGACTCTGTCTCAAAAAAAAGGAAAATATAATCTGTCCCAGAATTCTCTCACATACTGCTAGTGGTAGTATAAACTGAACCTGTCTGTGGGAAATATGTAATTTGTGATGTAATGTCACTGGTAAAATATATTTTTTTATTTCAGATTAATATGAGGTTACAAATGATTAGGTTACATTATCTGTGTTTGTTAGGTAAAGTCCCTGTTGTAGTTGTGCCCCTCACCCAGGGGCACATACCCTTACATCATGCCTGTTAAGTGAGAACACACAAATCCCCTTCCCTTCTCATCTCTCCCTCCTCCCCCTTTCTAGTAATATATTTTAAAAGCCTTAAGAAAACATATAACCTTTAGGGCAGTGCCATAGCTCAGTGGGTAGGACGCCGGACACATACACCTAGGCTGGCAGGTTTGAACCCGGCCGAGACCAGCTAGACAACAATGACAACTGCTACGAAAAATAGCCAGGCATTGTGGTGGGCACCTGTGGTCCCAGCTACTTGGGAGGCTGAGGCAAGAGAACCGTTTAAGCCCAAGAGTTGGAGGTTGCTGTGAGCTGTGACACCATGACACTCTACTGAGGGAGACAAAGTAAGAGTCCATCTCAAAGAAAAAAAAAGACAATAGAGGGTTAAAGGTGGTTGACAGTGCCCACCCCAGAGAAGGAGTTCCTTCCCTACACATTCTCGTCATTAATGTCATCAGCCCCTTTACTAGTCACGGCTGGCCAGGGATTGGGACCAGGGGTGGACTTTAGAGACTTAAGTAGCAAAGGACAACCAGGCAGCCAGCGTTGGCAGCAGCGTGAGCTGGCTGCAGAGGGTGCTGGGCATGAGCCTCAGCAGTGACACGGTGTCCTGGCCACTTGGTTTTGGCTGAGGAACAGCAGAAATGAAGGAGCTGCCTTGTCCCTGGGGAATTCCATAGGGGGTTTTCCCCTGGAAGCTGAGTACCATTCCTCAAGGACAAAAGCATGTCATGTTTTCCAAGTCCTTTCTACCTCCCAAAGTCTTTTCTCATCTTTTGTTCTTTTTAACAAATTAATTTCATCTACTGTTTCCCCTAGGTAATAATGCATGCTTAAGCATTACAACAGTCCGAAAGGACCCTGAGTGAAACAACTCCCTCCCCGCCCTATATCCCAGCTCAGTTCCCCTCTAAGACATACTGTCAACACCATTTGGCACCTGTTTTTTGTTTGTTTAATTTGTTTTGTTTGTTTGTTTGTTTTTTTGAGACAGAGTCTGGCTCTGTTGCCCAAGATATCATTAGAGTGCATAGCAACCTCAAACTCAAGTGATCCTCCTGCCTCAGCCTCCTGAGTATCTGGGACTCAGGTGCCCATAATAAGGCTGAGCTATGTTTTTCTATTTTTTGTGGAGACAAGATCTCACTCTTGCCCAAAATGGTCTCAAACTCCTAGTATCAAGCAGTGCACCTGCCTCAGCCTCCCAGAGTGCTAGGATTACAGGTGGAACCATGGTGCCAGGCCGGGATTGTTTTTTGTTTGTTTGTTTGTTTGTTTGTTTGAATTTAATACTGCATCTTTTTCTTTTCTTTTTTTTTTTTTTTTTTTTTTTTGAGACAAAATCTTACTATGTTGCCTTCGGTAGAGTGCTGTCGTATCACTGCTCACAGTGTTATTGTCCTTCCTCAATAGCAACCTCAAACTCTTGGGCTTAAGTGATTCTTTTGCCTCAGCTTCCCAAGTAGCTGAGACTACAGGCGCCTACCACAATGCCCGGCTATTTTGGCTATTTTTGTTGTTGTTGTTTTTGTAGTTGTCATTGCTGTTTGGCAGACCTGGGCTGAGTTCAAACCTGCCAGCTCTGGTGTGTGTGGCTGGAGCCCTAGCCACTGAGCTACAGGCGCCGAGCTGTAATACTTCATCTTAAAGACCCTGTCCTGTCGGCGGGGACTGCACCACTAACAAGCCCAGAGTGGTGCTGCCTCTCTGAAATCTTCCTGGGAAGTTTCCAGCGCTTCTGACCCTCCAAGTGTCTAAAGTCCAACTCCTCTGCTTGCTCTCAAAGCCTGTTCCCTCTCTGACCCCCCAGCAGTTTCTCTCCCTCTCCCCAGGACTGAGAGTCCCTCTTCCCCATCTTCTCTATTTTCACTGGGGACCGCTCCCCTCCAGCTTCTCTTCCTCTTTCTGCTGCAGTCTCCGCAGGGCTCCACCTATTCCTACCTCAGCCCCATTGTCTGTGGGAGACTCTCAATCTCCTCTTTCCTGCCATAGGGTTCCTCTCCTTTTACCTGAGGGGTCAAGGCCAAATCTCTTAGCATAGCTCCAAGCCTGGCACTGGCTGACCACAAGGCACTGCTCCTCAGTTATAAACCACAGTCCTGAGGCTCGCTACCTTTGCCACCTTGAGAAATACAACTTTTCTGAACCTCAGTTTTTCTCATCAGTAAAGTTAGGGTCATGAATAAAAGAGAGGTCTCTGATTACATTTCTGTAGCAAGATGATAGGAAGAAACCCTATAATCAGGTAAATAAATGAATGAACTAGGAAACAGAGGGAGATTCTACAGGTATCCATGGAAAGCTTACCATTTTAAAGCTAAAAGTTTTTTAATTAATTTAAAATTCAATGTAACTTCAACATTGACTTTTTTTTTTTTTGAGACAGAGCCTCCACCTGTCACCATGGGTGGAGTATGGTGGCATCACAGCTCACAGCCATCTCCAACTCCTGGGCCCAAGTGATTCTCTTGCCTCAGCCTCCCAAGTAGCTGGGACTACAGGTGCCCACCATAACACTTGGCTATTTTTTGGTTGCAGTCGTCATTGTTTGGCGGGCCCAGGCTGGATTTGAACCAGCCAGCTCAGGTGTATGTGGCTGGCACCTAAGCCATTTGAGCCACAGGTGCCGAGCATGACTTTTTTTTTTTTTTATAGAACTCAACAACCTTATTCTGAAAAATTTATGGGTGATTAAAAGTCTATGGGATGCTGAATCAGTTTTGGTGGAAAAAAAAGAGCAAAGTGGGAGAAATTAAAACATACTACAAAATAGTCATAGTGAAATAACTTCAAAAGTGTGATTGTGGCTCCGCGCCTGTGGCTCAAGCGGCTAAGGCACCAGCCACATACACCTAAGGTGGCGGGTTCGAATCCCCAGCCTGGGCCCGCCAAACAACGATGGCTGCAACCAAAAAATGGCCAGGCGTTGTGGCCGGCGCCTGTGGTCCTAGCTACTTGGGAGGCAGAGGCAGGAGACTCGCTTGAGCCCAGGAGTTGGAGTTTGCTGTGAGCATGATGCCATGGCACTCTACCCAGGGGGACAGCTTGAGGCTCTGTCTCAAAAAAAAAAAAAAGGTGTGATTGTGCCATAGAAACAAATACATGGACCAATGGATTATAGTAAAAAGTTCAAGGAAGACCCATGAATATTTGGAAAGATGATATTACGGACACAAGTAGCATCTTAAGTCAACAGGTCAGTCAGGGGTGATAGGGGAACTGGCTCAGTACATGGAGAAAAAGGAAACTGCCCTCTGCTTACACCAGAGGTGGGCTGTAGATGGATTGGGAACCGGAACAATAAAAGTGACAAAGCCAAAAAAAAGAAAATGTGGGAAAGCACCAACGCAACAAGGGGGGGGGGCACTTCCTAAACAGGACTTCAAAAGCGCAAAGCATAAAGTGAGGTGTCTGTGGACTTCTTATGTCATAAAGAAGGATTTCTGTCCCGAGGCCAGTGCACGCAGAGATTACAGAGTGAAAGAAGATTGTCCCAATGTCCCAAACGGTTGCCACCATCATTCCATGTAGACCTAAGGACAAGGCTTTCCAGTAGGCCAGGCAGGAGATTCTCCTGTCCCTGATGAGGGAGGGTCAGAAAGCTAAAATGAGTAATTCAGATGACACAGCAGGTGAATTACATGCCAGGGCTAGCAGCCAGGTTCACTGGTCAGCCGGGCAAACCCCCTCCCAACCGAGGCTAAAGAGTTTCGGCACTTGTGAGACCAGTTTCAATCACAGCTGCCACAGCCCCAGCCCTGAGCACCAGCCCTGAAATGTGTGTGGTAAAATGGACAAATTACCCTGTCGTGCTCCAATTTTCACCCTCCAGGAGCAATTCCCTGCAGGCCTATTCCAGAGCGGCAAGTGTGAAATGCGGCCTTCATGGTGGATTACCAACCTAAAGGAAGCTGTCACCTCCAGGCCCGAGGGAGAGAGTGGGGCTAATTGTGTTTCCCTCTGGAAGAATTCCTTTCTGTGTCCACCCTGCGGCTAGAGCAACACTTCTTGTCATCATGGTCCCGTTGCTATGACTGAAAATACTGAATTGTGTTGAATTGGTGGTGTTGTGTGTGTTTGGGTGGGGGAGATTCTTTTGTCAAAGAATCTGTGGATATGGTTTTAGCAGTCCCTGTAGGAGGTCTCAGTTACAGATGCTTCAGATGTCCCACAGCCTCCTACAGAAAGTGCTGCTCCTGAAACTTTTTCCGCTTCCAGAGGAAAGCTCTGCGTGGGTTTCTCCTAAGGGAGAAGAAAGGGTGGAGGGCAGTAACGTTCACTGCAAGTACTTATGAGGCACCTGGCCTTCAGGAGGTCCCATGACTGTCACCTGGCGAATGAATGTAAATGGTGGTTATTTCCTCCTTCAGACAGGGTAACAGTGCAGGAAGAGAAGGGGCTTCAGCAGGAGTGGCCAGCATGGGATAAAGCTGGGGAGTCACCAAGAGTGGGTAGGATGTAAGCCTGAAGGAACAGCCTCGACTCCCACCACTGAGTACAAACTTCCTGATTTTGCTGTGACTCGCTGGACTCCTCATTGCTCCAGGCTGACTAAACTCCCCATGACCTTGATTTTCTCAACCTCCTAGAAAGAGAAGAGATACCAAAAGATTTGTTGTTTTTGTTTTGTTTTGTTTTGAGACAGAATCTCACTCTGTCACTCAGACTAGGGGTCATCATAGCTCACTGCAACCTCCACAATTCCTGGGCTCAAACAACCTCTTACTTTAACCTACTGAGTAGCTGGGACTATGGGCACTCACCACCATGTGTAGATAATTTTTTTGTTTTTGGTAATTTTTCTGGGTTTTGTAGAGATGGAGTCTCAGTATTGCTCAGGCTGGTCTTAAACTCTAGTCTTGAACTCTCTGCCTCAAGCAATCCTCCTGCCTCAGCCTCCCAGAGTGCTAGGAACACAGATGCGAACCACCATACCCAGGCTCCAAAAGGCATTTTTAAAAAGATTACTTAGGTTCTCAGAAACAGCATAAGATTTGTACATTAAGGCCGGGCGCAGTGGCTCACTCCTGTAATCCTAGCACTCCAGGAGGCTGAGGCAGGTGGATGGCCTGAGTTCACAGATTCTAGATTAGCCTGAGCAAGAGCAAGACCCCATCTCTAAAAATAGCTGGGCATTGTGGAGGCTGCCTGTAGTCCCAGTTACTTGAGAGGCTGAGGCAAGAGAATAGCTTGAGTCCAAGAGTTTGCTCTTGCTGTGAGCTATGATGCCACAGTACTCTATTAAGGGCAACAAAGTGAGACTCTGTCTCAATAAAAAAAAAAAAAAAGATTTACATGTTAGTATATCCTTTCTGGCAGCATCTATTAAAATGGCAATGGGGGCAGCACCTGTGGCTCAGTGAGTAGGACACTGGCCCCATATACCCAGGGTGGTGGGTTTGAACCTAGCCCCGGGCCAAACTGCAACATAAAATAGCTGGGCATTGTGGTGGGTGCAAGTAGGAAACAATTTCTACTTGGGAGTCTGAGGCAAGGGAATCGCCTAAGCCCAAGAGTTTGAGGTTGCTGTGAGCTGTGACACTATAGCACTCTATCGAAGGTGACAAATTGAGACTCTGTCTCAAAATAAAAAAAGAGTTTGAGGTTGCTGTGAGCTATGATGTCAAAGCACTCTACTGAGGGCAACAAGGTGAGATGCTGTCTCAAAAAAAAAAAAAATTAAATGGCAATGGGCCTGCCTTTCACCTAGGAAATCCATGGCCAGGGATTAACCCTCAGGAATATTTGCATACGTATGGAAATATACATGTACAAGAATATTTATGGCAACATCTATAATAGCAAGAAATGGTGTAAATATTCATCAGGAGGGGACCAAATTATTGTATATGAATGCAGGCAGTTCCTAGGTTAAGGACTATCTGACCTACCCCAACACAGTGTTCTATACTTACGAACAGGCTCCCCAAGGCTCCCCATCAGGATAATTCGTAATTAAACGAATAATTCAGGAACTCACTTCTTCTGCCTGGTGTAAGCATCTCGTTGATGCAGCATCTTTGTGTTAGCAGCTAGTCTCATGTAGAGAAGCAGCTGACAGCAAACAAGATAAAGAATCAGAAGATCCAGAGCTGAAAAAGTTTATAACAAAAGAATTAGCTGAAGACTCGTGTCTCACTGAAGCAGGATGTGTTAAGCTTAGGGAAGAAGACCCTAACACTGAGTGGGTGTACAGAGGTTTACTGTGCGGTTAGTGAGAACATCAGCTGCTACAAGGCCATTTACGATGGAAACAAGAACAAAGAACAGCCCTAGATACCTTTATCAAGAAACCAACTTCAGGGCTGAGCTCCCTTCTCCAGTGACAGAAGCAAACCTGATTCTCCAGCACCATCTCCATCATCATCTGATTAATGTCAGTCTCCTCTCTTGCCTCAGAAATGCCCCTTCCAGTAAGCAAGACATTAGGTGAGTGGTGACTTTTTTTTTTGTAAGAGACAGAGTCTCACTTTCTTTCCCTTGGTAGAGTGCTGTGGCATCACAGCTCACAGCAACCTCCAAATCCTGGGCTTAAGGCCATTCTCTTGCCTCAGCCTCCCAAGTAGCTGGGACTATAGGTGCCTGCCACAACACCCAGCTATTTTTTTGTTGTTGTTGCAGTTTGGCTGGGGCCAGGTTTGAACCCGCCACTCTTGGTATATGGGGCTGGCATCCTACTCACTGAGTCCCAGGCTCTGTCCATGAGTGTTGACTTTTAATACTTTTTTTTGAGAAAGAGTCTCGTTCTGTCTCCCTGGGCAGAGTGCTTTGGCCTCATCCTCACTCATAGCAACCTCAAACTTTTGGGCTCAAGCAATCCTCCTGCCTCAGCCTCCCAAGTAGCCGGGACTACAGGTACCTGCCACCATGCCCAGCTAGATTTTCTATTTTTAGTAGAGACAGGGTCTCACACTTGTTCAGGCTGGTCTGGAAACTCCTGGTATCAAGCAACTTTCTGCCTCAGACACCCAGAGTGCTAGGATTACAGGCATGAGCCACTGTACCTGGCTTAATATTCCTTTTTGAAATTTCTTCTTTCTGTATCTCCTATCTAAACTTTTTGTATGAATCTGCTGTTATGCTCTGTTTGTTTTAATTGAAAGAGCACAGTAGCTTCTGTAACTTATTACAGAAGTAATACAGTGCAGGGGACATTATTATTATTATAGTATTACACTATGTTATTATCACCACATAGAAGCCCTTAGAGTATTGTCTTGGTCGTTATTATTATTATTATTATTATTGCCATATACGCACTATCCATCAGGGCTCTGAGTTACTTATTATGCAGATCTGACCCAAGGACCTTCTCAGGAACGCATCTCATCTGTAACCAGGGACTGCCTGTCTCATGCAACATTCTACAACCGCATGATGCAACAGCCATGTTAGCTCATTAAGTAATAAACTCAAACAGAAGAACAGTGTGTATAGAATAAATTTGTTTGAATGAAAAAAGATATGTGTGTGTGTGTGTTGAGGTCTATTAAGAACTTAGGAAAAAAGTCAGAAATGATATTCATCCAATTCCTACTTGTGCTTACCTCTGAGAGTAGAACTTTAAGGTCGGTATAGGGAGGAATATTCATTTGCAACTCTAGGTACTTCTGTGTTTGATTAATTGGCAAAGCATGAGGGTTACTTCTATAATACAAATAAAATGGGGGAAATTTCTACTTCAGCAAAACTACTAGCTGCGCTCAAGGAACTTTCATGTCACTCATACATATTTGAAAATTTGAACATTAAGGCTGGGAATGCTGCTCAAAAGGCAGTCCACTGGCTCCCCCTTTTTCTAGCCCTTTGCAGGGAGTCAGGGCCATGTGACTAGTTTTAGCCAATGTCATGTGAGAGGAAATGACATGTGTCAGTCGTATGCCAGCTCTCCAGTTTTCCGTCCTCTGGACTTGGCTACTAAGGAGACCACGAGTTCTAGATGGTGCTGCTATAAAATGCTAGTACCTGCTGCCAACTGCTGTGGCTTTGTTATGCCCCTGAGCTTTGGGGGGTAGTCAGATACTGCATTGTATATTGTGGCCTATTTCAGTTCTCTATTGCTGTCTGACAAACTACCCAAATGTCTTAACTTAAAGCAACACTCATTTTCTTCATTCATGGCTCTGCAGTCTGGGCAGGGTTCAGCTGGGCAGCTCCTTTGCACATCTTTCCAGGGTTATTAATGGGGTTGCATTCAGCTGGTGGGCAGGCTGAGGACTGGGCTTAGCGGAAACCATAAGACAGCTTGGTCTCTCTCCCTCCACCGCCCTCCATATAGATCTCCACAAAGCACAAGTTCTCTCCAGCAGCGTAGTTAGACTTCTGGCCTGGATGGGGCCTCAAAGCTTCCTAAAGAGCCACAGCTTCTTAAAGCTTAATCCCAGAAGGGGCACAAGGTGTCATCTGCTGCATTCTATCAGTTAAGGCAAGTCATAGGCCCAGCCCAGACTCAAAAGGAGAGGACTCCCCAGGGGTATGAATACCAGAGACTCCGAGAGCCACCTGTGAAACACAATGCCCGTGGCTTTTTCTGACTAATACAAACACCAAGGGCCTCCTTGTGAGAGAATCAGTTGTGTTGTGTTGCTGTGCATGTGCACATAATGTTGTGTAATGTTTAAGGGTCTAATCATCTAATTAGCAACTAAATGGTTTGTTTTTTTTTTGAGACGGAGCCTTAAGCTGTCCCCCTGGGTAGAGTGCCATGGCATCACGGTCACAGCAACCTCCAACTCCTGGGCTCAAGTGAGTCTCCTGCCTCAGCCTCCAAAGTAGCTGGGATTACAGGCGCCCGCCACAATGCCTGGCCATTTTTTGGTTGCAGCCATC
>CAUYTI010109706.1:0-13604 GCA_963575145.1 Galago senegalensis | reverse complement strand
CTTTTTTTTTTTTTTTTTGAGACAGAGCCTCAAGCTGTCCCCCTGGGTAGAGTGCCGTAGCATTACAGCTCACAGCAACCTCCAACTCCTGGGCTCAAGTGAGTCTCCTGCCTTCGCCTCCCAAGTAGCTGGGACCACAGGTGCCCGCCACAACGCCTGGCTATTTTTTGGTTGCAGCCGTCATTGTTGTTTGGCGGGTCCGGGCTGGGGATTCGAACCCGCCACCTTAGTTGTACGTGGCTGGCGCCTTAGCCGGTTGAGCTATAGGCACCGAGCCCACATCAGTGCTTTTCTATATCATCCTCTGAATTCTAAAAGCATGTGGCTAATGTCCATTCTTCATTCTTAAGTAGTATGAACCAGACTACAAGTTCTTATTGAATCATACAGGGGTTGAGTTTGTGGCTATACAATAATGAACCTAGTCCTGCATATCATGTGCATAGATGTAGCAATTATTGCGGATTGGAGAGTGTGTGCAAACAATTTCTCAAAGAAAGCCTTCAATATATACTTTTAAGTATACAGGCATACCTCATTTGATGGTGCTTTGCTTTATTGTGCTTCACTGATATTGCCACTTTTCCTTTTATAAAGAGAACATTTGTGGCAACCCTATGTTCGGTAAGTCTATCAGTGTCATTTTTCCAATAGCATGGGCTCACGTCACAGCTCTGTCAGCACTTTTTGGCAACAAAGTCTTTCTAAATTAAGAAAGGTAAATGATACATTTTTAGACACAATGTTATTATTGCACAATGAATAGGCTACACTATAGCATAAACATAACTTTTATGTACACTGGGAAACCAAAAAATTCGTGTGACTTGACAGTATTTGCTTCATTGTGGTAGTCTAAGACTGAACCCACATCTCTGAGGTATACCTGTAATAGGATTATAGGCATGTGATTGATTAAAAAAAATTTACTGCCATGCCATATTACCTAATAAATTTAAGACATTAAATTCCAGACACAAATAAGAAAATGTCCACCACTTACGCCAGCAAGTCATGCTTAAAAGGGAAACTTTGACACAAATCGAACTCTGATTGGATTTACCAGAGGCTCTGAGCACCTTAGACATTTGATTGATCCATAGTGGGTTATGTGGGGTCCAGAGTTTCCCTCCAAAGCCTTATGCCCAAGGCCATGCCCTGTCCTCTGTAAGCATTGGGTACATGATACATTCACTGGGTTTGTGTATACGTGTGTTCAATATATGTATTCATATAACATAATATGTGAACAACTTCACATATTAGATAAGTATATCTTTTTCAGAGCAATCTCATTGCTCTTCCAGCTCTTTACAACTGAAGAACCAGAGAGGCAGCAAACACCCTGACCTGGCAGATAGTCCTGAGCCATCACCTGTGTATTTGAGTTTATAGAGGCCCTGGGGAGAGTTCTAGACCCATCCTCTACCTTTCCCATAGTCCATGGAAAGAGGGAGAGTCTAGAAGTTTTCTTCCTAAGTAGCAATGAAAATAATTTTATGGTTGGGGGTTAGCACAACATGAGGAACTGTATTAAAGGGTCACAGCATTAGGAAGGTTGAGAACCACTGGTCGAGGAATTTGCTCTGGTATTAAAAGATACACCAACTAGTAGAAATTTAAAAGTGTTTCATACAGCTTTAAAAAATTACAATGCAAGGCAACTAGTTGCCTACAATCTTGGGATTGCAGATATAAATAGTTTAAAGGGTTAGGATGGTTTCTATGGGCAACTGCTGAGTCTGAGGAGATGACCTATTGATTGTTAATGAGTCATGTGAATGAAAAAATGACACTGTTTGGAGATTCAGCCACTAAATCTAATTCTCATACACTTCAGAAGATGAGACAGAAGAAAAAAAAACTTTAATTTTCCTTTATTTCCTCATAATTGTAAAGGTCATTGATTAGTTGAGTATGGATGACAGATTCTTAGACAAGATCAAACACTTTTTAGTGAAGGTCTTGGGATCTGAATCTAAGTCTCGTTTATTAATATTTTTATGTTATTTTTCTTTAAATATTTTCCCTATTATACTAATAAAAAACTAGTAGTTTAAAGTTTTTAGAACATTTAACATAAAGAATTTATTGGATGAATAGAGTTTAAGGCCAAAAGGAAGCAGGGCAGTCTTTTAACTTTCACCTAAAACATTTATGATAATGTGTCCTATTTGTGGTGACCTCCTTTATCAATATGTCTTTGCTTTTTCTTGGGCATCACTACAGAAAAATGGTTAAAAGAATATCCCAGATTTCCTTAAGAAAAAGACCAATAACTATTAGAAAATGGGCAAATGATTTGAATAAGACAGCTTATTCATAAAATATAATAGATAATCCCTAAACATATGAAAAGGTTTTCAGTCACATTCATAATAAGAGAAATGTCAATTTAATGAGAACTTCTTTTTTTCATGTATAAAATTGGTAAAAACTCAAAATTTTAAAACAATTCTGTTGGTGAGACTATACAAAATAGGCATTTACTCAAATTGCAGAAACTTGTACAAATTGGGGGAAATTCAAGCATGTTAGAGAAATCATAAAAGCTTAAAATATTCAAAAATCTTTTGGCCTGGAAATCTCACCTATGGAATCGACTCGACAGATATATCATGCACCCAGGAAAAGAGAAACATCAAGACCATTCCGGACAAGATTGCATGAGTAGCACAACCTTAAAACAAACTAAGTTTCCAACAGTATGGAATTGGTTAAATTATTGTACATTAATAGGACAGGATGTGTTATGCATAAAAGAATGTGACAGCCTGTATGAATTGATATGGAAAGAGTTCTAAGATATATTATTAACAGAGACAGCAAAGTGGATAAGGCATACAACTTTTTGTGGATGAAAAGGAGGAGACATGTAAGAGCATGTATTTCATGTGCATGAAGAAAGAAAGGATACCCCAAAACTAATCAAAGTTGTGAAACCTGTGAAATGGAGTTGGGGTCAAGAGTGGCTGGCAAAGAAAAAACAGGCAGAATCAGAGCAGAACAAGACCTTTAACAGGATGCCCTCTTTTACTGGATTTTTGAACCAGGTGACTGTGTGACCTAAGTTGGAAAGAAATTATAAAACTTGCAGAATTAAAGTGTGTGCTCCAGAATGAGCCTCTCTAGGTTCAAATCCAGGGTCTGCCACTTGGCAGATGGGTGACATTGGGCAACTCAGGCTTCCTCACCTGCAATATGGGAATGATAAAAATAGTACCTAAATCATGACTTTCGGATTCAAAAAGAGTAGTACCTGCAAAGCATTTATAAAAGCCTGGCACATATCAAGTATATAGTACGTGTGTCCCATAATTGTTTCTTATGCAGTGATTCTGTAGGAGAGGAGACACATTGGATTGGAGAAGCGCATTCTAGGAAGATTACGGTTTAAATGTCCGTTATTAGGGTTTGAAAAACATTCATAAATGTGTTTTATTCAAGTGGAATAAATCTTGATCTTGAAGACTAAACTTGAAGTTTAAGGTCCTTGGAAATGGATTTTTTACTACATTTATTCACTTATCTCCCAATGTGCCTAGAATGATGACACTCAATATATTTTTAAATGAAAGGAAGACAGAGGGAGACAATAACAGCGAAAACAGCTCATGCACCTGAAGTAACCGTCTGGATACTTTGCAGGTGGGAGGGCACGCGGAGGAGCCCCACGCCTGTACCCGTGCACATGCGCGGGAGCCCGCCCCAGGTGGGTGGGGTGGGGTGGGGTGGCCGCGCCTGTATCTGTGCACATGCGCGGGAGCCTGCCCCAGGAGGGTGGGGGCAAGGGCGGCTGCCAAGGGGGCGCTTTGCTGAGAGGTGTTTGAAAAGCTGATCCTGCTCTCAAGTTGATCTGAGACTCAAGTAGAAACCTTCCATAAAATCACTCTTTATAATGCTAAAGTATGTACTTTTGGAAGGAGAGAAGAAAAGACCTGAAAGCAGGCTTTGGAATTTGGTTCTATGATACAAAAGAGCCATAAATCTTAGGCTCTTTTTAACTAGGGCTACATACGTGGGATTTAAATACTGTGACTGTGTTTGGATTTATGTTCTGCTTCTTCCTGTTAGACGCGGAGCTGCTTTGGGAGGAGGGTTAAACCTGCGGGGCAATCTGCGTCTTTGCATTTTCAAGGTTCAGAGTTGCCTGATAAACTGAAGTACCTTAGTCTCGACTTCCCAGAGCTGCCTGCCAGGGCAGTTGTGAGGGAGATGCTCTGAGCTCCGGTCAGAAAGCCCCCAGCGACCTACAGTTGGTCTCTCTCTATGACTTGCCAGCAACCAGGAAAGTGATCTGATAGCTGCATGTGGATGGCAAGTTGATCTTTGATCCTGAATCAATCTTCAAACAAACTTAAGAGAGAGGCTGAAGATTTAAAAAAGCGAAATCATTCCTGGCTTTCAAAAATACTTTCAGGAAAGATCTGTGATTCCAGAAATTCTGCAGAATTTCTGAATAACCTGAAATCTCTCCCACTTCAAATACCTCTAATTGCTAGGAAAATGTTAGCAAATGTCTGTTTTGGGGAAAAAATAATAATTAGTGAGCCATTGTTAGACACTCTACTAAACACTTTATGTGTTATATTTTGCTTAATCCTCCATGGCACAACAAGCAGAACTATTCAAAAATGATCCTGGAATCTCACTCTAGATTGCCCAGAAGGGTGCTGGCTGGACCTGGAGTTTCCCCCTCCTGAAAGAGGCATTGCACCTGAACTCAGCTTTCCACAGGACCCGCTGCTTTCACTCCCTGTGGGAGGAACTGCAGCCATCCCAAGGATCCTGGATCTCCAGGGTCTGGGCACCCGGCCTTCCTCAGACTCTTAGGTCTGCTGGCTTCTCAACCCAGACTGCCTGACAATCAAGTACTCTGCTTTTACCTTACTGAAAAGTAGTGTTCAAGTTCATCTTTCAAGAAGAATGATTGAGTCAGGACAAGAGCCCCAACCCACTGCACGTAGGATAGCATGGACTTGACCTTGCTTTTCCTCTCAACAGGATTATGAGGGGATTGAGAACCCTATTCCTCTTACATCTGGTTCTTGGTTTCTGAGTTTCCTCAATAAATCTTACTCCTTTTCCTTAGTTTGCGCTTACATGTTTTTGAAGAATTTATCACAAGGCCCGTTGTACCACATTCTTGCAGCAAATTTATGAGTTAGAAATCACTATTTCTATTTAGAGATGAGTAACAGGAGACACAGACAAGGTCATGTAGCTAGTAAATGGCAAGATTTGAAACCAGGTTGTCTTTGAGTTCTGAGGTTGTGATCTCAAAAACTTTGTTAGACTCTGTGGAACTGCCCATTTGTAAAGAGCTGCCTGAGTGCTCAGCTATTCAAACAAACATCCCCGCAGAGGTTCAGATCTGAGTTGGAGCATGGAGCCTGGATCTGTGGATCTTCAGTGGTGCCTTTTACTTTCTCCTATGTCTTGGGCTGGAATCACCACAGGACCAGCCTCAGTAGGCAGTAAGTTGAGTAAAGTGGGGCTGGGCCTACAGAGAATTCCCAAGCTTCACTATCTCACTTGCTATGAACCCAGAGAAGAAATTCAGGACAAAATATGGAAGATGGGAATAAACATCTTTTGAAAAGTGGAGCTGAGATTGCAAGAAAGTGTGGACCACTGCCAAGGGTCAACCTGGAGAGAGAACTGATAGGATGAGGCTGAGCTGGGCTGGGGGTGGGTGGGTGGCATCCCAAGGGCTTGGGACCTGGGCTTGAAGTGGCCTGGAATGAGGTGGGCACTATGAACTTGTCAATCTTGCCTATAATCAGGGCCACCAATGGTTGCCATCTCAATGAGCAAGTACAATAAAGGAAATTTGTCCATCAGCAAAGAGCAGAAACACCTGAGAATTTTTGCCTGATTCTGGATTTGGAGTGGACAAAATCTCCCCTGGGAATTCCTAGCAATGACCCTGCAGCTTGTGGAAATGAGCTATGCAAATACAAGAGAACTGGAATAACCCTATGAGGAACAAGTTTAACTTTAGGGTAAAAAAGCATTATTAGGATTTTTTAAGGCACTAAATATTAAGAACATACATAATTCTGAGACTATACAACCCTAGTAACATCACCTCAATGTATTTTTTTACATAATTTTTATTAAATCATAATTGTGTGCATTTAGGGGGTATAATATGATGATTGGATATACAATGTGGAATATTTAAATCAAACTAATTAACATAACCATCACCTCACTTGCTTATTTTTGTGGTAAGACATTTATAATATACTCTCAGCTGTTTTGAAATATACCCTTGCATTGTGTGCATTAGGTGAGATCTTGCCAAATACCCTCCCTCCACTCACTTCCCCTCCTCCTTCATCGTGTGGATTATCTTTGTGTTTTATTATTCATATGAATGTGTGTTTATATATTGGTTTCATAATAGCATTGAGTACATTGGATACAGTTTTTCCCATTCTTTAGATATTTTGCTAAGAAGAATATGTTCCAGTTCCATCCAGGTAAACATAAAAGATGTAAAGTCTCCCTCTTTTTATGGCTGCATAGTAGTCCACAGTATACATATACCATAATTTGTTTATCCATTCATGGATTGAGGGGCATTTTGTATTTAATGCATAAGTTGACAGGCTTACAAGGAGAAAATGACAAATTACCAGTTCTCAGTTATTGCTAGACTAGTTTATCTAGTAATAAACCCTGTGAGGTAGGCACTTTGGAGCTTTGTTTATTGTTTACCACAAAGGGCTAAAACAGCAGGTGCCTGTTTAATATTTGTTGAAGGAAATGGCAAATAATGGCAGGAAACAAAAGCCAAGGCTTTTCCCCTGGCCCTTCTGCAGTCCCTTTGAGGTTTGGAAGGTGGCAGAGTGAGAACTCCCATCCTGAGAGGATACTTTGTGGGAGACCAAGTCCCCATGGCTGGAGAGGTGTGATGGAGGCCTGAAGGACCCCAGGTGGCTTGGTGGGAGCACCCGAAGGATCAAATTGATTCTGTGATCATGTGGCTTAGCTGGAATCATTCTTTTTTTTTCCTCTCTTCCTTTTTTTTTTTTTCTGACAGAGTTTTACTCTGTCAACCTGGGTAGAGTACCATGGCTTCATGGCTCACAGCAACTCAAACTCCTGTGCTCAAGCCATACTCTTGCCTCAGCCTCCCAAGTAGCTGGGATGACAGCCTCCTGCCATAATGCCTGGCTGATTTTTCTATTTTTAGTAAAGACAGGGTCTCAGGCTTGCTCAGGCTGGTCTTGAACTCCTGAGCTCAAGCAATCCACCCTCCTCAGCCTCCCGGAGTGCTAGGATTACATGCGTGAGCCACCACACTCATCCCTGGCTATACCTTGTGCTCCAGGTACAATAAGCAATGACAGTTTGGGCCCTCTGGGCTGTGTATGGTCTGGCATGGAGCACACTAATGACAGTTAGGAATGACAAATTTTAGAGCACAGCAAAACATTTTCTACACCGTTTCTGGCTATGCAATTAACAAGATTGATCCTATTAACTGTATATAAGGAGCACCACCTCCCTCTGTTAGAAAGTACACCTCTAATCGAGCATCCGTGGAACGTTGCCTACAATTGACCAGAATTAGCCTGAATGCAAATCGCAAAGAAAAAATAAATTGTCACCACACAAACCATCTTCTGTAGCTAATCTCAAAAAGTCAGAAATTAATAACAAACAGCACCACCACATGCAGACTGATGACAGTTTTATAGTTTCCTGTGGGATCCTTGTTCCCTTCCCTCCTCTCCCAGCTCGGCCCCCACAGTGCAGGGCAGTGCAGCATGCGGGAGACAAGGCGGGCATGCTTGCCTTGTTTTCAGCTCGAAAGGACTTGAGGGCTGTGGGCAATGGTGGTTAAGGAATTTCTCCTCTGTTTCTAATTTCATTTTTCAATGAAACAGTGTTGAAATTTATCAAATGATACAGTTTGACAAAACTTAATGGGGAGCATGTATAAGTGCATTATTGTATTCTCTACCCTTGTCTATACACTTTCAATCTTTAGCCTTTACAATTAGAAACCAAACAAACATGATATCCAGCAGCAAAACACCTGCTCAGATATCCTTTTCCACAACACCAGCAGGCAGCGAACACCCGGCCCACATGATACTTACAGACAATATCTGATGAGAAAAAAAAAAAAAACTTATTCAGAAAAAAAAAGAAACAAACTCAAATTTTCTTGGTTTACATTTCATAACGCTATGGGTCATATATTGTTTAAAGCACCTCCAAATGTGGTACATATATCTCCTGAATACTGGGGTGGGGCCAATTTTATGATTAATTGGCTTATACTTTTATGTATTTCACTTATTTTATGGTAAAGGAAGACCTTTTATGAAATAATGTGTATATAGTCTATATGAGATGTGTAATAATCCATCTATTTAAATAAAGTGATCATATGAGCATAATTTATTATATGCCAGTGACACCTGTAGGGTAGGAGTGAACAGTGTAGATTCAGAAGTTAAATTATCTGGGTTGAAATGCCATCTTGGTGGGTCCCTTGCTGACTAAGATCATGGCATCTTGGACAAGTTACTTTGCATCTCCGGGCCTCTATTTTCTTATTTTTTTGTAATAGGAATAACAACAGCACCTACCTTTTAACACTGTTGTGGGGATTGTGCAGAGTCTCACAGTCAGCGAACGTTAGCCTGATACTTCCCGAGCGCCCAGGCACAACAAAGATCTGCGTGGAGTGTTATCTGCATTGATCCTTCAGCAGGACCGGAGCTATCCCACTATTAGGCCTATTTTACAGAGGAGGTAATTGAGTTTGTGGTTGTTTAAGCCCTGCCCTTATGGCTGTTGTTTTTCACAGATGTATATGATCTGTTTGATGCTCCCTTCTTGATTAGAAATAAATCCCTGATTTTATCATTCTTCCCATGAGAAAATAGTATCTCCTCTGCAACCATTTGTGTATGGTGGTATTTGGGGCAATGCACTGAAGCAAAGCGTGAAATGAAGTGAAAAATTCACTAAATGAAATAAAGGAAAAAGAAGTATAAAGCCAGCCTGGTACAGTGGGAATAAAGAACATCAACCTGAGGCTCGTGACACCTGGGTTCTGCTCCTGTTTTGCCTCTAATTGTCATCTATGAAACCCCAGGGCTGCTGTGCTGGTAACGAGGTTCCCTCCCATCTGTGGAAGCCATGGCTGGAGAGCAAGCAGACCTGAATCCTCGTTCTTGTTGCTTTTTTTCTCTGACTCCAGATTTCTGGCCTGTCACCTCGGTGCATTGAAGCCAGCAACCTCAAGACTCACTTTCTGTTCTAATATTCCCTTTGCCAGAAAAGTTATCCCTTTTATCAGAAGTTGCGTGGCTCAAAGTTTCTAGAGACAGTTCCTGGCACTGAAGAAGTGGCAATGCGTCAAAGGTTTATAGATTTATTAGGCAGTCTTGTTTAGTATTATCACAGATTTATTATACAGTCTTATGTGGTATTATTACAGATTTGTTACACAATTATTAATTTGGGGAATGTATTGCTCAAAGGCAGCCACAACTTTCTACTGGAGGGTCTTGTTCCCATGTGTTTGTTTTATAGGATTGGGACATGGGGAAGACTTTCCCTTTGCGGGGCAGGCTAAGAACATGTCACTTTTGTTAGAACCCTCGATATCCTACTCTGTGGGATCCCGCATGCACACTACACAAGCTGGAAAATGCTCGGAACAGATGGCATGAGCAAATCCAGATGAAACTGATTATTCCATCAGATGAACCTCTTTCCTTGGCCGATGACATGAACTTTCCAGCATTCCAATTTGTTATAACTTTAATCAGTTTGGACCCCCTCGGTTTTCAAGTATCTATGTCAGAAACAGTCACATTTAGGAAAGAGAGTTGAACTCTCTCCAAATTCGAATGCGAAACTTTTAAACCAAGCTCTAGTCTGGAAGGAAAGATAATTTGGGAAGAGTGATATGCAGCAGGAGCTCAGGAATTTCGGATTTTGCCTGTACTGTAGCTGGTGACTTCACCTGGGGCCCAGGGCGGCTGCTTTTACTACCTAGGTCTCATTTATCCCAACTGTAAAGTGAGGATAATAGCTATTTATATACCTCGAAGGGGTAAGGTGGTGATGAATTAGTTAATGTGTTTAGTGTGCTTTGAAGTGCTAAGTGCTATTAAGCCTCATTTAGATTACCCAAACAATTTCATGAACTCAGGGTTCTTTCCACCAGTTCAGGAGCTGGGATCTCTTGATCAGATTTTTCAAATGGCAGAGCAGTTTAAATGCAAACACCGTCTCAAAACTGGTTCGTACTGGCATTTGCAATTAATAAAAAAAAGAGTTAAACACTTGAGCAGTTGCTATGTCCAAGTGTACCAGAGGGCAGAATAATCTCCCCATGATAATGGAGGTAAATATTAGTTCCTGTTCCCCTGTTTGTGTGAGTCCCTCTCCTCTAGTCTCTTATATCTCAATATCTTCTAGAGTTTCACAGTTCAAGAAGTTTGAAACAGAAACTCAAAGTGATGACCTTCCACAGCTCCAGAACCACATCGGGCAGTGTACTAGCTGGACCCTTCCTGCTGACCAGTCCTGAGAGCATGATGCCAGTTGATGTGGGCACTGGGCTGGGTATTTACTGCTGCCAGCCATATGGTTTCAGCAGGTGTGCAGTGGGGGCTTGATTTATCATGTAAGCCCCAGTTGAAGAATACTCAAGAAGATGAGGATTTCAAACGGGCTTACT
Source organism: Galago senegalensis (assembly GCA_963575145.1). Lineage (NCBI taxonomy): Eukaryota > Metazoa > Chordata > Mammalia > Primates > Galagidae > Galago > Galago senegalensis. Next base: position 2,884 of record CAUYTI010109706.1, on the reverse strand, counting down.
CTGATGATGCACCAAAACTATTTGAAAACAGTTTATTTAAAACAAGAGCTTGGGGTTGTGCACATCAGATGTCACCTTGTCTTTTAGGCACTTCCTGGGTGGAGTGGTAGGGCAGGGGCTGGTGGTCCAGCTGGGGCTCATGGCCAGCACTCTCCTCACTGACTCACGGTCAAGGCACACACTGGGCAAGCTGCCAGGCGCCACCTCCCCCCACCCCTAAGATAAACCTCCTGCAGGTGTGTCAGTCAGGGCTATGGGAACAGACGGGGAATGTGATGGCAGTATAGCCCCGTGGCTTGGGGAAACAAAACCTTTCCACTGTTAGTGGTGTGCCCTCCTCTAAAACAATCAGGTGGTGGGTTAGAAGTGATTCCAGATCATCAGCATCATGGGGAAAGTGCTAACAAGAGGGGAAAGTTAGTGGATTCCACCTCCCAGGCCAGGCTGACTGACTCTTAGAACTGCTTTAGTAATTCAGTCCTGTCATCGCTTGTCCACTGTAAGAGCTATACAGGTGTCCTGGGCACAATGTCAGGAAATCCTTAGGGATAGAAGTGCAGGGTTCATTTGTAAAAATTTTATGGAACAAAATCATACTGCTAAAGATCTGCCTATTTCTTTTCTTCATTCTTTTAATACCTTCCATTTTTATGGCTCCTACTTGGGATTGCGTGACATGTCCTATTTATCTCTCTTCTTAAAATTATATCTAATCAGCATTTTCGGAATCAGGACAGAGGAAAAAATGTTTTCAAATTTTTTTTTAATTTAGTAGGCTCACGTGATTCTGATGTAAGATAAGACTCCCTTGATTGGTTTTGCCTTCCCTGTGGAGATAAACATTTCTAATATATATAGAATGTGTATCACAGGCAGTAGAACTATGAGAACTTGCTGGACCATTTCCAAAGTGTGGGCCGGGTGGTTTCATTCCAGGCCTGTCCAGTGGTGCATGAGGTGAAGTTTGTGTGGTCTAATTGGCAGGTCTGGCCCCGCGGCCCCCAGACACTCCAGGTGTTTGCTTACAATAGAGGGATGGAAACATCCTAGCTGGGATAGAACAGCACAAAGCGTCTAAAAAACAGGTTTCAGGGATGACGATTCCCCTTAAGCTCCTTTACTAAGTGCACTTGGTGTGCCTTCTTAAAAATCTGAAAAGGTATCAGCCTACACATTAACATAAATCATAATGAATATCTTTTATAGAAAGATTGTAATGTAGTAATTGACTTAGGAAATGAGTTTAGTGAGCATAACTTACTTTTTTCTTGCTGTCTTCCTAAGCATTGAGCAAAATGTCCATTTTTGTTTGCTTGCTTCAAGTCTTTGCATATTTTTTCCTGCCTTGCTACATTCAGGAAATTGAACTTAGCTAAATTGTTCTGGCCACTAAGCAGCAGGCCCAGCCTCTGTGGAACCCCGTCAGGACTCACTGGCTGGACTTCTCCCCTCCATCTGCCTCCTCGGACTTTCTATTGCAGAGATACTTTCAAGGAACAAAAGGAGGAGGCGAAGCCAGATCCATGGAAAATCCATACCCTGCTTCATTGGGCTGAAGAACTGACTACAGTCATCAGAGCACTGTCTGGATACGGGGACATGCTGAGATTGTCATGTGCAACAAAGGGATTCTGCTACTTGGGACTTTATAAAGCCTAGCATGACTATATCCTGTCACCTAACAGACAGCAACGTACCCTCACACCTTATTTAATTAGAATCAGATGAATGTGGGCGATAAACTCCATCATTGGAGCGTCATGTTTTCTTCCAGGCGCCTTTCTCAAGGGCTGGAGAACAACACACAGCCACCAAGTTTCCTCACCTGTCCCCGGTCTGCTTGTGCTGGGTGCTGTGCACAGAGGTCATGTTTCCTGTTCTGTTCTGCCCTGTGACAGTGTAGCTGCCTCTCCCATGAGGACGTTCCATCCCACTGCCATACTCACTAACTTTTCCTGTCTCCCATTGCTGTTCAGACTGAACAGGATCACCTACACAGCTGCATCTGTGCACCACTGAGACCCCAGGGCCGGCTCTCTCCCTCAACACACTATCCAAAAGACAGTACCTAGCCAGGCATTGTGGCAGGCATCTGTAGTCCCAGCATGGTCAGCCTACAGCCTACAGCTCTTACCTGCAGTCAGCAACTGGGGCATAGTTGAGCAACCCACCCTAAAGAAATGTAAAATCCCTGGGGTGGCCTAAGAACCAGTTCACAACTTATCTAAGAAAACGTCAGTGTTGATCAAGGGTATGGCTTCTGATAGCATTTTCACTTATACTCCAAGTAGAATGACCAAACTTGCCACACCTGTGAACTTTGAGTCTGAAGTAGGTTTAGTCACAAAGGAGAAAATACTAGAAGCTTTGCAAAAAGTGAGTTTTTTGTTTTGTTTGTTTTGATGTTTGTTACTCAATGTAGGTCTAGAACAGGGACTGGTGAACTTTTTCTGTATGGGTCTCAAGAGTAAACATTTCAGACTTTGTGGACCATGTTGTATCTGTCACAGCTCTGTGATGTAGCATGACACAGCTGTAGGCAGTACAGAAATACAGGGGCATGGCTGTTTGCCAATAAAACTTTATTTACAAAAGTCATTGGTTTGTGGCCTACAGTTTTGTGGCTCCTGGTATTTTGCTGTTGTTGTTTTGTTTTTTTGAGACAGAGTCTATGTCACCCTCAGTAGAATGCCATGGCAGCACAGCTCACAGCAACCTCAAACTCTTGGGCTTAAGCAATTCCCTTGCCTCAGCCTCCCAAGTAGCTGGGACTACAGGTGCCCAGCACAACACTCAGCTATTTTTTGGTTGTAGTTGTCATTGTCATTTGGCATCCCCAAGCTGGGTTCGAACCCACCAGCTGTAGTGTATGTGGCTGGAGCCC
>CAUYTI010109705.1:0-13168 GCA_963575145.1 Galago senegalensis | reverse complement strand
GGCGCCAGCCACGTACACCTAAGGTGGCGGGTTCGAATCCCCAGCCCGGACCCGCCAAACAACAATGACGGCTGCAACCAAAAAATAGCTGGGCGTTGTGGCGGACGCCTGTGGTCCCAGCTACTTGGGAGGCGGAGGCAGGAGACTCGCTTGAGCCCAGGAGTTGGAGGTTGCTGTGAGCTGTAATGCCACAGCACTTTACCCGGGGAGACAGCTTGAGGCTCTGTCTCTAAATAAATAAATAAATAAATAAGGAAACCAAATCCTTTAAAATAAGGAAGACAAGGAGAATAACCCCCTATAACCCCAAATGGTTTATAGGGCTCTGCCAGGTTTTCTAGGATGGGAAATTCTTGTGCACAAGCTTTTACTAAAGAGCAAATTACACAGAGGAAAATTCAGAGCTTAAATGGCCAACCTGACACTACAGAGTTAAAATGATGAGTCTCAAAACTTTCTGTTTGAGATAAACACATTGTTTATGATATTGCTTGAGATATATCCATTGCTTATGGTATACAAAATGTATGAAAAAGAAAATAATTGCCAACATAGAATTTCATGTGTGATATAATTATGTTTTGAAAATGAGAGGGAAATAAAGAAAAATTTTCAGATAAAAAGTAAAACCAGACTTTGTCACCAATAGATCCCTATTTAAAGGAAACAATAAGGCAGCTGTTCTCAACCTGTGGGTCCTGACCCCTTTGTAACAATGAAAATACACTGCATCATTAGGAAGGTTGAGAAACACTGCAATAAGGGAAACTCTTCAGGCACAGGCAAATGAATGATTCCATATGAAAGCACAAAGATGCTGGAAGAAATGAAGAGTAATGAAAGAAGAAATGTAAATATGTGGGTAACTCTACATCAATAATGACTATAAATAAGAATGATAATGTATAATAGTTTAAAACAGATGTTAAACTAAAATATACAACATTATCAAAAAAGGTAGCAGGATGGCATTATCAGTCAGGTCCAGGTCTGTTCTGCCTGTATGCAATAAATCAGTGTGACATGGGTTTTGCAAAAAGAAAGATTTAATCACAAGGCCACTGAGTAAGACGCAAGAGAATAGCTCTGAAATCTGCCTCCCTGAAGAAAAGGCTTACGCATATTTATGAATTAGGGAGGTGGAAGGGTGTCTAAGGTGTGTCTAAGGTTTGACAGTGGGGAAAAATGAAGTAACAGCGTTATTCTGTGCAAGTGTAGTTGAGGTTTACAGCATTTCATAGGATATATGTACAGAAAACAGCAGTGTCAGCATGATCTGAAAATGGAATTTCTAGCCCTCTCATGTCAAAAGGCCATCTTTTGTTTATTGGTGCAGGGCCAGTGGAAGTGTGGGTGGTCTTAGCTAGTTTGAAACTGGACAGAAGCTGGCCCACGTTCCTAAAAAATAACTGAGGAGACCATTACTATGGTGACTTACGAATGTTATCTATAAAGTAGTCGGTGAAGGTTAAGTAAGTTTCAGTGTTCAGTGGAATGGCCTTCAGCAATCACAGTCTTTAGCTTTATGGAAAAAGGAAAGAAAAATAACAAAATACAAGTGACTAAGAGCAAACAGGTTAGGAAAACTGATCAAATCAACCCCTCAGCTTTGATGGCAAATGTACCTAAGCTGCTTTAGGTCCTTAAATTGCCCATGAGGTGGTAAAATACTCATTTATATTGGGTATTTATAAGGCAATAACACATGTTGAAATTTTACCAAATTAAGATAAATGAGTAACAAGCTAATAGAGAAAAAACAAATACACAAAAGAATTTCAGAAATTCAAAAGCAAGCAAGAGAGAGAAAAGGGAACATATAACTTGAGGTTCAAACAGAAAACAAATAGTGAGGTGGTATACTAAATTAAAACCAAATACATCAGTAACTAAACATAAGACTAGATTCTACACGTAAAACAAAGATTGCCCCAAAGGACAGAAGGGACTATATGTTGCTAACAATAAAAATGCTTTGCCAAGGTATAAAGAGAGTGAAAGTGAAAGGATGGGAAAAGCTATACCATATAGCCAGTAATAAAAAGAAAGCTGCTACCATGTCTACTCCACGTCCACCTTAAGAAATAAATAGCAATGTAACTGGTAAATAGGTGAGTAAATATAAAAGACTAAATAAATATCTATTTTTCTCAGTTCTCTAAAACACAGAAGAGTATATAAAGCAGTAATTATAATTATATTGTTTGTTGTTGTTTTTTTTTTTTGAGACAGAGTCTCAAGCTGTCACCCTGGGCAGAGTGCTGTCATAGCTCACAGCAACCTCCAACTCTTGGGCTCAAGTGATCCTCTTGCCTCTGTTTTTTTTTTTTTCCCCCTATTTGTAGTAAAGACAGGGTCTCACTTTTGCTCAGGCTGGTCTGGAACTCGTGAACTCAAGTAATCCACCCACCTTGGCCTCCCAGAGTGCTAGGATTACAGGCACAAGCCACGGTACCCTGCCTATTTGTTGAGTCTACTGTGTGTGTATTGATGTGTGTGTGATATTAATGTGGAGGAATTGGAGTTATATTGGAGAAAATTTTATGTATTTTTCTATAATAGAATCAGGTTACTGTTAATCTGAAGTAATAAATTAAGGTGCATATTATATCTAGAGAAAGTAGTAAGAGAATAACTACCAAAAAAATCCAAAAAACAGGAATTAAAATAGTATACTTAAAAAAATTCACACACATAACAGGAAAATGGTAGTAACCGAAGGACCAGAAGAACAAGAAAGATAGGAGACATCTAGAAACTAAATAGTAATATGACAGACCTAATAGCGATGATGATTATATACCATTGTCTGAATGGAACACTTTAAAATGTTGAATTAAATACTCTGCGAATTATATCTCAATTTTTACAAAATTCTAAATAGCAGGCTCAAATCCAGTCAATTGCATAATTACATTAAAAAGTTAAATGGATAAAACATTCCAGTCAAGAGGAAACCCAACTATCTACTGTCTTTAGATTCAAGTAGGTCAGTGTTTTCTGTTAAGAAAACTACAATGGCTTCTTATCCTTAATAAATCAAATTCTTCAGTCTAGCGTTCAGGTTTTCCTCTCCAAATCTAGTCCCCAGCGTCCTTTCCACAATTACCAACCTTTACCTCTAAGGCTAACCTCAGAGATGTTGATCTGTGCAGTAACACGGAACCCCGAGCTTAAAAGGCTCCTTGGCTTGTTTAATGCTCTGCAATTGCACTCTTGAAACTGTTCATTTTTAAACAAAATATTCACAAATTTTTACAAAGAGGTGGCCAACACAGAGAGAGGATTTTGTAAATTTTTTGGTAAAAAAAAATTTTTTTTTTTTTTTTGAGACAGAGCCTCAAGCCGTCCCCCTGGGTAGAGTGCTGTGGCATCACAGCTCACAGCAACCAACTCCTGGGCTCAAGCGAGTCTCTTGCCTCCACCTCCCAAGTAGCTGGGACCACAGGCGCCCGCCACAACGCCCGGCTATTTTTTGGTTGTAGCTGCCATTGTGGTTTGGTGGGCCCAGGCTGGGGATTCTAACCTGCCACCTTAGGTGTACGTGGCTGGCGCCTTAGCCACTTGACCCACAGGCACTGAACCAATTTTTGGGTAAAATTTTGCGATGAATACTTGGCAAAGGAAGGTCCCTTTAGCTACCACTTCCCATTTCCCTATGTACGGCCACTTTGGGGACACCCTGCTGTAGTTTTCATACACAGGTTTCATAAGCGATTTAAAGCTAGAAGCTGAGTAATGTGGTGCACTAGTAAGCGGGAAAGGAACTGGGGTCAGGAGGTCCCCAGGAGAGCGCTGGTGACACCGAGGACTGAATCCGGAAAGCAAGGCTGGGGCCGCGGACTTCCTAAGTATCTGGAGGAAAGTTCTAGACGGGCAGCCCGCCCGGGTCTCGTCCACCCCGCCCGGGCCTCGTCCACCCCGGGCTTCGCCCCAGGCCGCCCGCTCGGCATCTCGGCACCAAGGCGCAGGCCCAGGGCCGCTCCGCGCGTCGCCCCCCAGGGTTTAAGTTGCGCCGGTTCTGTTTGTTTTCGGGTTTAAGCGAGTTTAACCCAGCACAGTTGTCTCCCGACGTCGCTTCCCCGCCCCGCCCCAGGCCAGGCCACTTTTGTAAATAAAACATTTTCAGAGGGAATGATGGGGTTTCTGACAGGGAAGCAGTCCCAGGAGCCGACCTGAAAAACCTAAGGAAACCCCTTTCCACACGGGACTCTCGGGGGAAACGGCTGGGAAGCGTCCTCCCGAGGTCAAGATTTCATCTTAGCAAGTCTGAGGGAAGGGGACCTTGGCAGGAGAATAGGGAGAGAAAAGGGAAGGCGCAGGTCTTCTCTGGCCTCATTCCCAAGGCTCCAAACCCACCTGATCACCAGGGCCTCAGAGACAGCGCAGCTGCTCCCAAACTTCCAGAATATTCCTCGACCAGAGTTGGCTGGCGCGGAAGATGAACCCAGCAGCCTCCGGGGCACCGCGCCACTCTCCTGCGCAGCCGCAGACCCGCTAAGCAGGCCCGCAGTCCCGCGCTTTACGTACTTACGTGCATGTGTGCGTGTGTGCGCAAGTTTTCACTTTGTGTGCTACAAAAGTCTTTGAATATTATTCTCATTACAAGATGGAATCTTCCAAAAATATTGACATTTTAATGTTTCTATGCAGTTTTCTCCAGTTACTGTTATTTCTTTCATTATAAAATAATGCCTATCGCAGAACAGAACTGTGTTTTAGTTGATATTAAAAAAAATGAACTCGGGCAGCACCTGTGGATCAAGGAGTAGGGTGCTGGCCGCATATACCAGAGGTGATGGGTTCAAACCCACCCCGGCCAAAAACTGCAAAAAAAATGAACTCGCTGGACGCTGTGGCTCACGCCTGCAATCCTAGCACTCTGGGAGGCCTAGACAGGTGGATTGCTTGAGCAGGAGTTGAAGACCAACCTGAGCAACAGGGATTTCTAAAAATAGAAAAAGTAGCCCAGCTGGGTGGTGGGCAGCTGTAGTAGTCCCAACTGCGAGGGAGGCTGAGGCAGGAGGATGGCTTGAGCCCGAGAATTTGAGGTTGCTGTGAGTTGTGAGGCCATGGCAGTCTACCTAGGGCAAAGAGTGATACTCTGTCTCAAAAAAATAAACTCAATGCTTTTTTAAACAGCTAATGTAAATAGCACAGATTGAAACAGTTTATTATAGTAGCTGTAGCCAAAACTGTTGCAGCACCTGTGGCTCAGTGAGTAGGGCACCGCCCCGTATACCAAGGGTGGCAGTTTCGACCAAATGGCGACAAAAAAATAGCCAGGTGTTGTGGTGGGTGCCTCTGTAGTACCAGCTACTTGGGAGGCTGAGGCAAGAGAATCACCTAAGCCCAAGAGCTGGAGGTTGCTGTGAGCTGTGTGACGCTACCATGGCACTCTACCAAGAGTGATAAAATGAGACTCCGTCTCTTTAAAAAAAAAACAACAACAACAAAAAAACTGTTTTAGAAATAACATATATGTATGTGTGTGTGTGTATATATATATATATATATTTTTTTTTTTCTTCAGAAGGAGTGTCACTTTGTTGCCCAGTCTATAGTGCTGTGACATTAGCCTAGCTTACAACAACCTCAAACTCTTGGGCTCAAGCTATCCTTCTGCCTCAGCCTCCCAAATAGCTCATTCTACAAGTGCCTGCCACCACACGGGGCTAGTTTTTCTATCTTAGTAGAGACAGGGTCTCCCTCTTGCCCAGACTTGTCTCAAACTCCTTAGCTCAAGTGAACTGCCAGACTTGGCCTCCCAGGGTGTGAGGATTACAGGTGTGAGCCACCGCACCCAGCCAGAAATAGTATTTTACATAGTTAACTGTAATGTTTTATATATTACATAATATTTATATATTAAAATCATAGCTTGTTATAAGTTGAAATGAAAGAACAGGTTCTGTAGTTAAGGATGTGCATGTGGTTGATCCATATGGTTACAGGCAGCCCTTTGAAAGGTTTCCCTCCAGCATCTAAAAGCATTTCTTTCTTCCTCCTTTCCTGAGAGGTTCAGTAGAAGGGATCTCCCTTTGCCTACAGGGAGACCTTGCTTAAAGAACATTTATGGGTAGAAGATGAGATTTAATCCATGTGTTCTGAACCTACCAAGAACTGCCCTAGAAGTCAACCCCAAGACGATAGCGCTTTACACAGCTTAGCAGGAGTATCTCCCACAAAGATCCTCAGCTCTGTTATCCTGAAGGCTAGCCTCTCAAGCATGAGACTGTGGCTACTCTTCAGTCCTTCTGACTTGGAGAAACAAGAGGTTGATTTATTTTTCATCCTGCCTGATTCACTCCCCATCAGTTGTACAGAAGGCAGTTTTCTAGAGGCCAGTGAAACCAGGCCTTTGCTCATCCTCAAACCCTCACAGGAAATCCTGGTTGGCACCCTGAAGATGTCAAGGGAGAAAGAAGCAACTGAAATCCAACAATCTCTAAGAGCATGCAAGTGCCTCATGATTGACATACACACAGCAGCATCCTGCAATCGACATTTTAACAACACAGGATGATACATCCAAAGAAGACAAATGAGGGCTCATGCCCTTGATTTCCCCTGAAACTGTGGCATTTGTGAAGTTCACTCATCCACAAAGAGTCTCCTAATCACTAAAGGGAGAGACTGCGGCTGTTTCATAAATACTACTTATTAATAATTTTAACAGTACTTAAATACTATTTAAATGAGATAAATAAAAACATCTAGAAGTGAACTTGTGGGGCGGCGCCTGTGGCTCAAAGGAGTAGGGAGCCCGCCAAACCCAGCCCCAGCCAAAAAAAAAAAAAAAAAATGGGGCAGTGCCTATGGCTCTAAGGAGTAGGGCCCTGGCCCCATATACTGGAGGTGGTGGGTTCAAACCCAGCCCCAGCCAAAAACTGGGGATAAAAAAAATAGAAGTGAACTTGCACAGATACTCACCAGCATATCTACCCATCTACTATCATTTGTACCCACAGATCCTGCTCTCCCTCCAATTATGGTAGATGAACTGGGCATAATCCAGTGTCAGACCTCCAACTGGACAGTAGATCCCATTCTTCTTACCCAGGAAGATAGCTCCACCAGTTCTTTTGACTGTATTACATCATCAGTTTTCTCCTCCTGGATCTTTTTTTTTTTTTTTTTTTGAGACAGCCTCACTTGGTCACACTTGATAGGGTGCTGTGGCGTCACAGCTCACAGCAACCTCAGACTCTTGAGCTTAAGCTATTAATTTTGCCTCAGCCTCCCCAGTAGCTGGAACTACAGGTGCCTACCACAATGCTCAACTATTTTTTTGTTATTGTTGCAGTCGTCATTGTTGTTTAGCTGGCTCTCCTGGTTTTCCTTTAACTCATAGCTTTAGGTTCAAACCCACAGCCTCGGTGCATGTGGCTGGTGCTGTAACCACTGTGCTACAGGCACCAAGCCTCCTGAATCATTCCTTTTTTTTTTTTTAATATGGAACATTTCACAAATTTGTGTGTCATCCTTGCGCAGGGGCCATGCTAATCTTCTCTGTATTGTTCCAATTTTAGTATATGTGCTGCTGAAGCGAGCACTGGATCATTCTTAATAGCAAAATAAATACAATATTATTTTTTCCATCCTAAAATCTCTTGATCCCTCTTCCCACTCCAGCTAACCATCCCATGTCTTTGCTTTCCTTTACAGCAAAACTCAAAAGGACTGTCTATAATTTCTGTTTCCAAAGCCTCTTCTATTCTTTCTCAAACTTACTCCAGTCAGGCTTTCTCATTTCCCCACTGTACCACATGAATTTGTCTTGTCAAGGTCATTGCTAAATCCAGCAGACAATACTATTTTCTTTTTTTTTTTTTTTTTGAGACAGAGCCTTAAGCTCTCACCCTGGGTAGAGTTCTGGGGTGTCATAGCTCACAGCAACCTACAACTCCTGGGCTTAAGCGATTTTCTTGCCTCAGCCTCCCAAGTAGCTGGGACTACAGGTCCCCTGTAGCCAACCTCTGGCTATTTTTTGGTTGTAGTTGTTGTTGTTTGGCAGGCCTGGGCCAGATTTGAACCTGCTAGCTCTGGTATGTGGCAGGTGCCTTAGCCACTTGAGCTATAGGCGCCACTCAGACAATACTAATTTGACTTGGTTGATCAGCAGTATTTGTTATAGCTGATCATTTCCTCCTCCTGGAAACAGTTTCTTCCCTCATCTTCCTCATATCACACTCTCCTGGTTTTCCTTTAACCTCACTGGCTACTTATCAGTGTCCTTTACTGATTCTCCTTCAAAACCTAACCTTTCAACATCAAAATGTCCCAGACTCAGAACTTAGACCTTTTTTCTTCTCTGGTTATGTTCATGACATTGGTGGTCTTATTAACTCAAAGCTTTAGATACATCCATATGCTGACAAATTTCAAATGTTTATCTTCAGCCCTGGCCTTTCCCTTGAACTCTGTCCATTTAATATGGCTACTAACAGACTTCTCAAATTTCACGTGTCCAAAACTGAACTTCTATTTTCCTCTCCAAACCTGTACCACCCATAGCCTTCCTTATCTCAATTAAAGATTACTCACATTTTTCCTGCCATTAAGTTTATATACCCTCTCTGACATACTCTATTTGAAATCTTTTTGCCTATACTTTTGAAATAAATCCAGAGAGTCTGAATTAATTTATTTCAAGCTTTTGTCTTCTGGGTCCAGGCTAATTAGTTTTTCTGAGAGGTATTTGCTAGAAATAAATGTTGAACAGCTAACCCTGCTGACAAGTTTTCATTCAGGAGCTTATGTCTTACCGCCATTTGTTTGTTACTAGAACAAACAAGGCTGTTTGAGTTGCGCATTTAAAGGTGCCCACAGGGTGAACTGAACACACTCATGATCTGAACCACCAGCAACTCTCACCTGGATTATTGCAGTAGACCCCTAATAAGTCTCACTGTTTATGCTTTACCCCCAAAGTCCTTTTTTAACAGAACAACCACGGTAATCCTGTGAAAACAGAAGTCAAATTATGAGATGAACTTTTCTTTCTTTTTTTGAGACAGAGTGTCAAGCTGTTGCCCTGGGCAGAGTGCCATGGTGTCATCATAGCTCACAGCAACCTACAACCCTTGGGCTCAAGTAATCCTCTTGCCTCATTTTTTTGTATTTTTAGTAGAGACAGGGTCTCACTCTTGCTCAGACTGGTCTCCAACCTGTGAGCTCAAGCAATCCACCCGCCTTGGCCTCCCAGAGTCCCAGGATTACAGGCATGAGCCACTGAGCCTGACTGAGATGAACTTTTCTTAAAACCATGTAATGGCTCTCAACTCTTTCAGAATTAAAGCTAAAGTCCTTATGGTGGCCTACATAATTTGATTCTCCTACTACCTATCTGGCCTCTAATACCAATATCTCTCGCACTTGCTTCCCGTTCCAGCCGCACTGGCCTCTCCCTGCTTCTCATACCTGCCAGGCATACATCTACCTCAGGGCCTTTGCATCAGCTTGTCCTATGACATGCTCTCCCAGATATCTTTATAGCTCACTATCTCTCCTCCTTCAAATCTTACCTCAACTATTGCCTTTCCAATAAAGCTCACCTTCACTTTCTTATTCAAATTAAAACCACTCCTGATACTCCCCTAGCTTGCTCTGTATTTTTTCATAGCAGTTGTCACCTTCTAACATACTATATAACTTATGTATTTATTACGTTTATGGCCTTTCTCTTCTCACTGGAATGTAAGTCCTCAAGAGCAGAAATTTGTGTATGTTTGGTTTATTGATAAATCCTCCAGCAACCAGAACAAGGCCTGATACCTATAATATTAAGCTCTAATACATAGAGACAAAGGTTGAAGTATCATTTATCCTCACATATGAAGCCCCTTCTGGTTTGTGTCTTAGTGATAATATATCAGACTTCATTGACTATTATTAGCCACAAGATACATAGCACCAAGGGGGAGTTCTATTTTTATCACTAATAAAATTCTTAGCCTTATTACTTTTACGCTTGAACTAATTTATTTCGAGGTTTGGTCTTCTGGGTCCAGGCTAATTAGTTTTTCTGAGAGGTATTTGCTAGAAATAAATGTTGAACAGCTAACCCTGCTGACAAGTTTTCATTCAGTAGTTTATGTATTACTGCCGTTTGTTTGTTACTAGAACAAACAAGGCTGTTTGAGTTGTGCATTTAAAGGTGCCCACACCATTGGGTTCAAATGTATTGAAATTGAATACACAAATATATTTGGCAACTCTGTAACAGCCCAACTCCCTGATTCCCTACTCCCTAGAATACTTACATGGGAATATATTCAATGTACATTCCTGCTTAGAGTCAGAACATTCCTAATTCAGCAGCTGCAAGAAAGTTATAATGAAAAATTAATTCCATAAATTATTGATTCTTGGATAGCAAATGTATACTTCAACTTGAAAGCACAGAATCAATAAAAGATATATATTTCATAAACCTTGCAGTGCCGTATTTCCACATTAGTTGGAGAATGACAGGCTGTTATGAGCCTGTGCATAGAATAGCTTAATGTTTTTTGTGAGACACCTCTATTTTGCAAGTAGCAAAAAACTCTTTCATCTACTTACCTTGAATGCTTCGATAGATCTATGATAATGAGTGAACTTCAATATTTTTCCCTTTAGTCAACTGCAAACCTTGAACGATCATTTCTTTTGAGGCAACACTACATGTTCTTTTTGTTTTCTACTTCATCATTGGTGTTGTAACCTGTCCAAAAGGAACCACACACACACACACACACACACAAAGACTAAGGGGATTGTAGAGAAAACCTGATGAAAGAAAAGTGGCTGTTTTCAAATCTAACATTTCACCAGCTTTCTTTGATACAGTAAATTGACACAATACTATTATAGAATATATATTAATATATTCTTAGTCCCTATGTATATAAATTTTTATTTTTAAATGGCTGGATTTAAATAATTTATTATTTTGAAAACAACAGGCTAAGTTTAATTAAACCATAAGTTGTTTTTTAAATAGCTGAGATTTGGGGGGGGAGGGGTTTCAAAGCTTTTCTATTTCCAAATAGGTTTAAATATATATGTATATGGCTAAGATAATCAAAGCAAAATATATTTAGTTTTCTATTCAAGTACTAAGAAAGGTTGTACATTCCACATTACTGGTCCTGTTCACCCTCTGACTAAATCTCTCCTGGTTCTTAGCTGACACTGATAATAATCCCTTATGCTTTAGCTACTGTTAGCATAATGTGATTACTGAGCACAGCTGATTCAATGGTGAGTTCCTGAAAGTTCAGGCATTTTGACAGATTCTTGTTTTTGAGAGAGGAACTGCCTTCACTCCTCAGTTGTGCTGTAAAAACAACTAAGATGAAAGCTCAACAACCAACAGATGTTAAAACAAATATTCCTAAATTTAAAGCATATTGAGCTAGATACAGAAAGTCCTAAGTTTCTCTTTAAAGCTAGTCAGGTTTTAGCATATGAATCAGACACCAAAAAAAGGATAGAGGGACATGATATCTACCTATTTGCCCCCTGCCTCCAATCCAGGGTCTATCCCAGCTAGAAACTTTGTGGTTATCACTTTACTTGGTAGGCATTGCTTTGTAAGGCAGTCAGAATTGCGTTAATCATCTCTTCTTCTTTTCTGTCCTCTACCTCCATCATCCCTATCCTGTTGTTTTACATCCATGGAGAGAAGAACTCCAAGAAAATAGCTGGGCAGAATGTAGCGTCCCAATAGAAAGCACTGCAGGTGGGAATAGAGAGAGGATGAAGCTCAGAACAGTGCAAGCTAAAAACTGTAGTTTGTTATGTGTTCCATCATTTTAGAGTCATAGATGATCAGACGATGGCATAGGAAAGGCCAGTAGAGTAAAACTGGGGTAGGTAAGTGAGTACTAGAAATGGAAATGGAAATGAGAACCAGTGTTCATATATGTGAATAGGGAAGCAGAACCAAGAGAAATACACACATTCTATGTGTGAGGACCTTTACTTATGCAAAAGTAAATAAAAGAATAAAAAAAGCCACTCTGGGGCCTGTGAAAAAATACCTTAGATTAAGGGAAAGGAAACAGCCACATACAGACTCAAAGAAAAAGCGTAACAATGACCTCCTGTAGGATCCAAACACAACCAAAAAAGCTCACCAACACTTTAAGAGACTACTTGTATCCATGCACGTGCAAACATGCATCTATACAGTATAAGAAGAAAGACAGGTTGAAATGGAAAGTCATTATAATGTTAGGAATGACGTAAGGAAGGACTGAATCCATGGTAGATTCCTGAAAGTTCCTCCCCAACTCATTCTACAAAGCCGTATACCTGGGGGGTGATGGGTTTGAACCCGGCCCCTTGGCCAAACTGCAACAAAAAATACCTGGGCGTTGTGGCATGTGCCTGTAGTCCCAGCTACTCGGGAGGCTGAAGCAAGAGAATGCCAAAGCCCAAGAGGGGGAGGTTGCTGTGAGCTGTGATGCCACAGCACTCTACCAAGGGCAACAAAGTGAGACTCTGTCTCAAAAAAAAGTATTTGTAGATGGCACAAACAAATGGAAAAACATCTATGTTCATGGATCAAGAAGAATTAGATTAAAATGACCATTAAAATGACCATACTGCCTAAAGCAATTTATAGTTTTGATGTAATCCCTATCAAAATGCTAACATCATTTTTCACAGAATTAGAAAAAAACAATTCTAAAGTTTATATGTAACCAAAATAGAAACTGAATAGCCATATCATTTGTGAGCAAAAAGAACAAAGCTGGAGGCATCACACTACCTGACTTCAAATTATACTACAGCACCCAACAGCATAGTACTGGCACGAAAGTAAACACATAAGTCAATGGTACAGAACAGAGAACCCAGGAATACAACCACATACTAACAGGAGGCACTGATGTTGGTGCATAGCTTCCCAAGGGGAGTACTTTGAAGGTGACGGTAGGCTCGGCACCTGTGGCTCAAGTGGCTAAGGCGCCAGCCACATACACCTAAGGTGGTGGGTTCGAATCCAGCCCGAGCCTGCCAAACAACAATGATGGCTGCAACCAAAAAATAGCCGGGCATTGTGGCGGGCGCCTGTGGTCCCAGCTACTTGGGAGGCTGAGGCAGGAGACTCGCTTGAGCCCAGGAGTTGGAGGTTGCTGTGAGCTGTGATGCCACGGCACTCTACCCAGGGGGA